>JASVER010000065.1:1921806-2018574 GCA_030449065.1 Oceanodroma leucorhoa
GGCGGCGGCCCCGCGCTGCGAGCGGTTTACCGGCCCCATCAGCGTTTATTCGAGCTATCCCGCCGCYATGTTCCTCACAAACAGGCATCTCCCCCCCTCAGCCTCTCTTTAAACGCAAAGATATTTGCCAATAAACCGCTCGGCAMCGTGCAGCGGCCTCCGCAGAGGGGAGGGAAGATTTTCGCCTCCGCCGCYGGAGCTCGGTGGCGGAACCTGAGCGGCTCGGTGCGTGTTTCCCCGGGCCCGGAAGCGGTGGGACCCGCCGGTAATGGCGGGAAGGTGAGGGGGCGCCTCAGAGTCGCGGAGTCTGTCGGTCATGGAGCCGGGGGGGGGGGGCGTCGAGGCGGCCGCTTTTGCGGAGAGGCCGCTATCGCCTGTCGGCCGCGTCCCGGCCTCGCCTCTGCCCTCCGGGCTTGGGGAAGGCGGGCGGGATCCGGGCCCGGTGCCCAGGCCGCGGCGCGGTTCGCTGTGGGGGTGCGGTGAGGAGCGAGCAGAAACCTTTACTGGAAGCCGAGGTTTTGTAACTGCCGGGCGGTGAATCGGCGCTGGCGTACTGGTAAAACGTTGCGTAGGGACAAAAATGGGGYAAAAGTAAAATTTATAAAAAATACCCATTTTCTTCTTCTTGGTATTCGGAGGAAACAAGGACGAGTCTGTGCTGAGCAGGGTTCAGCTTGACTGCGGGCTGCAGCCTTGCGGTACCTTTCCTTTCTGCTGGGTATGTTTTGGTTTGGGGCAGGTTTGCAGGCGGGGCCCAGAAATGGCCCGGGTCACTGTGCAGGCTCTCCTTGCTTTCGTGGTGTGTGTGCTTCACCTTGGTCCCAAGGGACATGGAAGGCCTGTGTATGGGTTTTCTTTTTTTAGGAACTTGCCTCCTATCTTGCTGAGCGTGCGGTAGAGAAAATGTGACTTCCTTCAATGCGGTTTTAGTCCATGGTGCATAGCTTAATCGGAGTAGGAGAATAACAGTAGTGAATTTTACTGTGAGTAAAGGAAAGTGTGTGGCATATAGAGAACATATGTGGGGTGACTGGCTCCATTCTTAAAAGCTCAGGGAAGATGTAACTGATTTGACATCGTTTTAGGATTTATCCGGGAGGGGGGAGGGGAGGGGGAGCAAGCCAAAAACCAAAACCAGGCAACTAACCTGTCTAATTTTATGAGTCAGAGATCATAGCCTCTGTACAGAGCATTGTACATTCAGGCTCTCCCTTATGAATTAGAGAATAGCAATGTGGCACGGCTCTTCCTACCAGCAGTGATGCAGAGAGGAGCAAAGAGAAGATTTTCAGATTTTTTTCCAAAACTTCATAAAAAAACCCTACTGAATTGCAGTTTTTCATGTTAAATGCTTTGGTCTTTGCAAAACTCTCTGTAATCCTAAACTGGATATGTTGAGGGGCAAGGGGCTGGATGATTTATGAAAGAAGCGTGTAGTATGGCTGCTGTTGGACTTCATATCTGAAAAGTCCTGTCGTCTGTGACTGTCACCTGAGACTGTCATTCTGGTCCATATGGCAGCAGGGTCCACCTGTTGTGAATCTGTGATTTTCTTGCAGGGGRTAATACTTTATAATTATATAGATGCCATCTTTTAGAAACATTCTTCTTGAGGTGGTTTTTGCTGGTATTACTCATAATACCTAAACTTACTTACARTGAAAGGGATGAACAGGAATTGCTTTTTTCTATTTTCAGTTTTATTTGAAGTATTTTACTTAGTTTTTCTTATTTG
Source organism: Oceanodroma leucorhoa (assembly GCA_030449065.1). Taxonomy (NCBI): domain Eukaryota; kingdom Metazoa; phylum Chordata; class Aves; order Procellariiformes; genus Oceanodroma; species Oceanodroma leucorhoa. The sequence goes on from JASVER010000065.1 coordinate 1,923,542, forward strand.
CATGGGTATTTCACATCACAGGGGTGTCRGGGACAAGACACATAGGGTGGAAATCATTAAGTAAACTAGAACTCTGAGGAAGTGTAATACYTGATGTTATTTTTAATTCCTTTTTCCAATGGCTTAGATTTCTAGTTAATATTTGTTTTAAAAATTAAACAGTTTTACAAGCATTTTATCTGTACTTTTTTTAATCTTTTCTCTTTTTCATTAAAGGTGGAGGTAAACTACGGTAACTAAAGTAAGATAGCTCTGGATACKAATTTTGTTGTTAAATTAATTTCAGACCCGTTAACTGCCTTACTGGAAGTGAATTCTTCAAGTTTACYAATATGGCCCTGACTATTACGTCGCTGAACAGTGCTTACTTACATGGTAGATGCTGCAGGCACAAAGTTTTGCACCCCTTACTTGGACCTCTCCTCAGCGATTCCGTGTCAAAATTGTATAGCAGCTACAGGAGGCCAGGGTCGCAGCCTGAGAAAAAACCGTCTTGGCAAAATACTGATTTCAGTTTTAAGAAGGGCTTTGATGTCTTAAAGACTCAGCTCAGCATGCTGAAGAAGGAGATGAAAGATCACTTAATAGGACCTGGAGGCCATCCATTCAGTCAGTACCTGTTGGAACAGACAAGGGTGTTGTGGGAGTTTCGGAGCCAAGAAGATTTAAATAAATGGGTTATTTCCTCTGATGTAGAAATTGGAGGGAAAAGTGAAGTTTACCTCAAATTGGGTAGGAATAACCAGGCTGCGCTGCTGTATGGAACCCTCAATACGGAAGTACCTCGTGATGGGGAGACAAAATACAGTGGATATTGTAGTATGAGAGCTAAACCACCAGTGGTAAGTACAGCTTCATGTTTGCATAGCTTCTGTTATTTAATCCGAGAGCATTTTTGTGTACTCCAAGTGACAACAAGTGGACTGTTGTTTACTGAGTTGAAACTGATCACTTCCAGGAGCATTAGATATTCCTTCAGGGGTGTAATTGCTGCTGTATCCTTTGACCTGGAAGGAACTTAAATTTTTTATTGGATTTTGTTTTCCTTTCTTAGAAAAGGAATACTATGTGTTTGATCATTTACTTATGTACAATAGGGCATCCACTCATTAAGACAGCCCTGTTTGCAGCCTCCTTGCAAGTGAAGGATCTGTAATGAACCTTTATATCCAAAGTTGGTAGGATTAAAATTGATGTCTCTCTGAAATTGAGATTAATTGAATGTGTCATAAGGACAAATTTTCTGGGCCTTAACTTGGCCTATTCATTAAACTTGGCCTAGGTGAATGAGCTCATCTTTTTTTCTTCACAGGAACAGAAAATAATGGTTTGAAATGTACTTTTTAAAGATCTGACTCTAACTGTACATCAGAAAAAGCGAGTCACAAATCTTTAATTGCTCAGAATTGAGCAAAACAGAACCAGAAATGGATGTGCTTATTATCAATACTGCTTGTTTCATTCCTTATTTTTAAGCACCTTTAAAAGCAAAGGAACATTTTGACTCAGTGTATAAAATGCTTAACTTTTTAATCCTTTCTGTTGTTTGTGACTTGGCACAAGTACACAGGTAAARTCTCTTCTGGGCCAGAAACTTGGAGAGCAGAAAATATGAGTGAGCAAAATCAATGGGCAAATGCGAGGCAGATGAACACTGATTAAAATGGTGACACTGGGTCAGGGAAATGGAACAGCAAGTTGAATCTCACCCGAGTTAAATTCCCAGGACTGCTACTGGCTTGTGCAAATGTGACTCAAACTTTCACCTCCTAATTCTGAAGTAGTGGAGTGTATCAGTCCATCTCTATAATGCGGTTTGAAATCAAAGGGTGACAACATAAATACAAAGGCTCTTCTTTATGTCAGTAAAAAGGCTCAAAACTGGCAAAACCATAAAATCAGGTAGCCACAGCCCTTGTATTAATGTATTGATGATCTACTCATCCTATTACCTATAAGATGAGTTGGTAGAAGGACAGTTCATTGGTAACTGTAGTAGTGCTGTAAAATAAAGGGGAAACTTCTGAATTTTTGGTGCTAATTTTGACTTGATTTAAGCAATTCTGGCCAAGAATAGCTCTGACCCCTGCCCCCCATCACTCCAAGTGACCTCAGTGTAATTCTCTGAAGACTCTTGGATCTGCCTATGTGCAAATCACAACACCGRGACTTTTAAGATCTTTGGAAAAAAAATGCTGTTGAGAATTAGACATGCTTGCAATCCATATCATTATGCACAGCTAAYGACAAAAAGTGTTGGAAAACATTAAATGCTTCCAGTGCTTATGTCAGTCTTCAGTAAGRAAACTTATCACAGGGGATAAATTATCCCACTTCTTCAGTTTCTTGTAATCGCCTCTGAATATGCTAGTATTGACCACAGAATATTAAACTTAATGAACTACATTAAACTTAATGAACTGCGTAACTACTGATCTATCACTATAGCATTTGTTTACTTGCCTGGTAGGGAATTTGGTCCTAGGAAGGAGGTCTGATTTCTGATAGTTACGAGATTGTGGTTTATAATTAAAGCATGAGYCCTCAGAGTGATGATACTGCAATTTGTGGGCTCTAATACAGTGCTGAMGGAAATTCAGTGCGATCAGCAGCTAGTATGATGGAGTAACCCAGTTTTCACTGTATCGCAGTAGATATTTGACATAATAATGAGGGCAGTGATCAAAGCAATAGTGCTCTTCATAATGGAAGTTTCCCTTTATTAAGGAGGAATAATTCTATTTATTAATAATTTGTAGGGATCTTTTGCTAGGAAGAAGTATTATGACTGGTCAAACTTCAACAGTCTGTATTTACGTGTCCGTGGGGACGGCAGACCTTGGATGGTAAACATTTATACAGACCCTTACTTCTCTCATCAAAAGGATGACCTCTACAACTACTTCATGTTCACCCGAGGAGGCCCATACTGGGAGGAAATAAAGGTGAACTGATGCATCTTTCAAACTAATGAGGCTGTCTTGGGGTCCTGGCCGTAGCTCTGTGGAAGGGGAATTCTTTCAACAGTCACAGTTGGTTGCTGTTGCTGTCCATTCAACAAGGTTTCCGTTACGTATCCTGATACAACAGACGTGTGCGTTTGGCTTGGGGGTTCCCATAATTGTAAATCACTGGTTTGTGGGAGGGCACACCGTGTCAGTTGTGTTAAAGATTTGATCCACCATATGTTCACCTAAACGTCTSCTGTTAGCTATTACTGGAGTAAGGGAATAGATGCAGGGATTGAAGCTCGGCAGGTGTTGCCAGGAATATTCTCTGTGATAACCATTTTATCTGTAATACAAATGGACGTAGGTTGGTGTAGGACTTGCACCCTGCGGCAGGATTTGCTTAACCTGCTGACTCGCTGGAGTCAGTCAGAGACTCAGAGATGTGGTTTGTCATTTATGGCCTTTGAATCTGTGACACAAAATAATACTTGTAAGAAGCAGGAGTTTTGGCTCTTTTCTGATGAAACTTGGGGAACTTTTGTAATTTGCTGATGACAACRTTAAGGAGGTTTGCACATCGTTATGAACTGGCGTTCTGTGCCTCATAATACCGTTGTCCAGTCATATGAGAACAGCCCACTGTTTCACAGATGAGGAGTCAGGAGGATGAAAATCAGTGTGTCGTTGCTGGCTTGCTTGTTTTCCCTCATGCACACCAGCCAACCCTCCTGTTTCCTATCTCTTATCACAGCCCCTCCTCTTTCTTGCTCCCACTGCATTCAAAGTCGTTTTTACATTATGCTGAACTGCTTTGCTAGAGTACTGATGTCTCAGTATGAAGTTTGCGCTATGAAATACACAGCTTGAGTACAGATGAGCTGTCGATATACGTGCATGCTAGACCTCTCATTAATTTCTATTTGATGCTGATGTTATTGGAAGGAGATATTCTAGATGTAAACAGCCACCTTCTGTGCTGCAGCCTCTYGTTGTGTCCTAACAGGGTAACAGTTCTGCACAACGGCTACAACGGCCACCACAGAGCAGTGTGGGGCTGGAGCTGGCTGCGAGAGGTTAATGAAAGGGTTAATGGGGCTCATTTCTCTGTGCAGTTCTACGTACCCAACTAGTGCTGGTGCCAGATGTAGCAGAGCATTATTTCATTTACTAAGGCAGGCTTTTTATTTCTTAAGTTTTTATTCTATGTCCTGGTGACACTAAAGTCTGGTTTGGTTTGGTTTTGTTTCTGTCAGATTCCATTCTCCAAATTCTTTCTCTCCAGTCGGGGAAGAGTCCAGGATGACCAGCATCCTATCTGGTTAGACAAGGCAAGTTTTCTATAGGCTTTATTTGTCTGAAATATCCTTTAAGATGATATTGTCATGATATAGATAATTTACAAATCCTTTAATGTTTGTGAATTTGAAATTGAAGGGCCTCTTCTTGTTACACGGTACTTTCTTGCGTGCTTGCCTTTGCATTTAAATTATCCTACTTTGTGATAGCAGTGTCAATTTACTTCAAAGTAGCTCCAAAAATATTTTTGAGAGATCTAGATAACCAAGAAACAACTCACAACTTACTTGGCTTTTCAAAAATAAAAAAACCCATTTTTTTCTGAGGAATGATCAAAGTGACTAAAATCTAAATTTGGCACAGTACTGCCAAAAATAATAAAAGTAAATATCATAAACTTCCTTCCTGACAGAAGACTGTAGGGATATCATATTGTGAGATTTTATTTGAGGATATACTGTATCAGTGACCTTGATGGTAAGCATCAAGTGAGCACTAATGTATTTATAGGCTCTTTTTTAGTTTTTTTCAGGCTTTCTAGTCTAAATATTAAGTAAATGTGTTGAATATTTTCCATTTTGTTTCTTCAAATAGGTAGACTAATTCACTGATTCATGGGAGTAGACACATTGGAAAAAAATGTTTCTGTATCTTTTTTTCTTTTAAATTTCAGTGACCCTCCTGTATGTAATAGAGGGCAGCTTAATACCCAGTGAATACCAAAAGGAAAACAAACAATGTTAGAAATATATATGGGGAGAAAATAAAAGGCCCATTACTTGAATCAATGTTAGTCACCTAGAATGTTGCATTCAGTTCCTAATTGCCTTAATAGAAGAAAAAAAAAAATTAGGAAAAATTTGATGTCAATTCAGTGATTGGCAGCATGAAAACAATCTGTTTTAAAACAGAAATTGAGGCTGTAGAAAGCAGGTAGGAATGATATGAAGAAGGTGGRTCAACTACAAGTAAGAATATGCTTCATGGAAGAAAGTTGTTATAAAAGGCCCATGTTTAAATACAGACACTGAAGAATTTCTCGGGATTTGGAATATACAGTCATTCAAAATGGTAAATGAAAACATAAAGTTGTATATGGGGTGCTTAAAAATATTTACCAGGAGTTAAAGGGCCAAAATGATACTTGATCTAAGCATCCTCCACTTAATTTTCATTCCTTGTTACCTTATGCTTAGTATTTGACAGTAAAAATGATGCATATAATATGAAGTGTAATTTTACAGATGTATTTTAAAGAAACCTAAAACTAGGGGAAGCAGTGTGAAGGCAATTAAAGAAATCTTGATGAAATGTCTTGGTCCCTCACGGTACTGCTGTACATTTTCCCAGGAACCAGGAAAGGCATTGTTAAGCAGGAATAAAAAGGYAGGAAATAGCCAACTTATCTTGCTTGCAAAGGAATGAATTCTTCAGAGCAGAGAGTTTAGGTGACTCCCTTAGTCATCTATAACAATATGAACCAGAAAGATGGAGCTTTAAAAACTCCCCAGGCTCCACAAGGCAAAGGGCTGATTGTAGAGCTTGCCTCTGGGGAAGAGACAGCATTTAAAGCGTTAGAACGATCCGAGARGAACGTCAATGCATTTAATTTCTTCAGCTTTGTTCTATTATCTATTTAGCACACACTTGCGATGATACATATTTAGCCTCAGCCTACGATTATTCAACTTTATCTGACACATCCTGGGCATTATTTTCCTGCGTGTGCAGGAGTCCTTAAAACCATGGGTACAGCTCAGACCTGCGCTTGTAGCAGGGCTTAGGGGCAGCTGGAGCTTACAGGTGGCCTGCCACTGGTGACCCAGCCTGTCTGAGAGCTGCGGTGTGGGAGGCCCTGGGAGGTGACCGCTGACACGTAGGAGCTGAGAGAGCTTTCAGGCAGGCCACAGGCTAATAGGAAACATGCCTGAGCCACACGGATTTTTATGGGATTTATTAGAATAAAAATTATTTTTTTGAAAAATRGAGTAGTGGAGAACATTAGGGGAAAGGAATGAGGAACGTTCTTATATTTAAGAACATTCTTAGCCACTGCTTCCCAATTAGAATAACCTTGCCTTCATATGAAACTCAGTGACAAAGTTTCAGGCATTTTTAAAAATGTCTGTTTTGGTGCACTTTCACGCTATACCAGGTGTATGACTTGATCTAGAATGAAAGATCCCTTCCATCCTTAATTACATCCTGTCTGTGTTTCCTGCTCACATACGAATTGTAACAGACTTTATGAAAATCATGATGATACCGGCCATACTCAAACCTTGAAGGGTAAAAACTGCAGCATGGTGTTAGGCTCAGGCCATCTCCAACAGAGGGTTTGACACAGTGGTAGAAAGGCAAACGGGAAGTAGTTTCCCGCTGGGGTCTGCATTGCAAACAGGGTAGTGAAGTGCTCGAGCCTTAAGAAATAGTGTTGCACTTCAAAGAAATACCACCGCTTACAGCAGATGGCCATGAATTGTTTGTAAAATATGGAAGTACAATTGTAAAATATAATTGTGTTTGATTGTAACATAAGTGCTGTTCTAATGTATGTATCTTTTAATTAGGTTAGTACCCTTGGATTCACGATTGGAGATAAAGTAGATGGCCCGTTCCAGCTGGAGATTGATTTTATTGGCCTGCTAAACGATAGGGCTCATACAGAAGAATTTGCCTATGAAACATATGAAAAGAATCCTCAAACCTAAGTTGGACTGGCGTCCTTTGGGACATTCTTCAGATGCTTGGTTCATTTTTATAAAACACTTCTTGATGTGTGGCTTATAACAGCTYGAAGATTCTATGTAAACATTAGGGAGATAAGTGCATGAAGTGTTGACCGTAGTAATCTGACTAGAGTGACACCGTTGGCATCTTTGAGCTGCCACATACAGAATCCTGGGGAGACTKTATGTACATGGACTGGAACACACCCCGAGGAGAGGTGTGATGCGTTCCTACAAAGTAGTAACTGTTGACTGGGTAAGTTTTGGTTTCTGTCCTGCCCTTTACAGAAATAAAAGTGTTTAATGAGCATGTTGTTGGKTTTTTTGTACAACAATTTCATTTTCTATGTTCTATGGCTTGTAGACAGTTGTAAAACACTCCTATCCACTAGTTTTAAACTTGAAAAAGTATGATGAGAATTAATACCCTGAGGAATGCTGCTCAAGTGTGACTCAGCCGCTGAAATGTACGAAGAGCAGCACCAGAAGTTGGAAAAGGCAGAAGTATTTCAATCTTTAGCTTTGGCTCCTCTGAATAACTAAAAAAACAAAAGCTGCCACTGCCAAGATTGAAACAGTAGCTACGCAGTGGGCTGGGCTTTTTGTTTGGAGCTGTCGATGATAGTCCTACAGCTTTATAGCAATGCTCCAGGGGTGGGCTGGGAACCCCCCTCCCTCTCTGTTCCCCGAGGAGGCACAGCTCAGCTTGATTAGCGCCCTTACAGGGCAGATCCGATCACACTTTTCTGATGTGTGCAATTAGCTTAACTCGGCTCCCTTGTCAGAAGTCACAGCCTCAGCTGGTGGCACAGGAGCTCAATACCTCCCTTTTTCTGAGAAGTCTGGCTTTTGGTAATTTGAGAAATGCTTTAAAGAACAAGTGCTGAAGTTCATTTCAGCCGTCACAAACTTAGTCTAATCAAAGCACTGACCTCCTCTGCAGTCTACAAATATTAAATGTACCTATATTTTGTGGAAGAGGCCACAATAAAGCAAGCTGAAGCGGTGTCTTGTACTATCATTTTCCTCTTGCACAGAATTGAATAGCTTAAGAGCAGAAGAGGAGTGATGGTTATAGTTTCTAAAGATACTAGAACAAATGTGCTTTCATGAAGTGGTAAGGAAAACTCATCACAAAAAGAGACACGGAATAGTAAAGACAAGTGTATAGAAAACTAGTGCTACACTAAGGAGGTAGTTATACATAGTACACTAGACAATATAACCAGTGATAAACAGAATATACAAAATATTTATTTCCCTCCATTAAGTTTATTAAAAAAAAAAATCAATTGTTCTTGACATTTCAGCATACATTTTTATAGGACACTAAATTCACTGAAACAATTACTTGCTCAAAATTCTAGCTGAGATTACAACTGCTAAACTACCTTTCCAGTTCCATCCATAATAAATCCAGACAGCTTTTCTATGTATTTTTTAAAAGTGACAATAATAGCTTTTAAATCTAAGGTATTAAATGTGCCTCAACACTACTGTAACCTCTTAAGCGTCATAGATATGAAAAGCAGAAGAATTTTTTTTAACATCTGCTATTTACCATAGAAAGGAACAAAACAACCTTAAACTGTTCAAAGCATCCAGYTGGTAATTTGTAAAGCCACTTTTCAGATGTGACTTTTTTAAAATATGGTATCTTACAATTATGTTATGCTGTAAACTTTCAGTTTTCCAGAGAGCTTGCTTATTTTTTCTTYTCTTGGAAATTCCCTACTGCTTCATAGGCATGCGATTAGAAATGCTGAATAATTGCTGTAACAGTTGTTACAGAATTTGAGGTTTGATTCGGAGAGCAGGGCAAGCAGACGTCTCCAACTCCTGTGACTGACCAGTGGAACACTTTGAAGCTTGCTATCCAAAGTGCGCGTTCTAGTGGGTAACAAGCGCATTCTGGCGGCGAAGTCTGTCCTAAGTTGCAAGGGGAGGCTTCTTGAGCATCTTTTTTCCCCTTACATTTTCTCCTGTGACATCTTTCACTAAATAAGTTAAATGAGGATGTTATTAAGCAACTAGAGATAGTTCTAAGCACCCAGAAGTTTAGAACTCTCATCTCGTTGGAGAAGTTGATCACTAAARCATTACACTTGGATGCATTTTAAGGTTGCATTCAATGCTCTCTGGATTCCACTAGCTAATATCAACCTGAACTATACACAGRCAGCACAAATATTTACATGACAGAAACAGTATTTACAGTGATTTCTTAGATTTCTTTTTTTCCTCCTAACCCACAGATAGCCCTCTACGGTTTCCGAGAGCCTGAGCCTTTTTCTTTTTTCTCTCTTGCTCGTGTTTCTCACGCCTTTCTTCCCTGAAGGGGAAAAAGAAGAGAGACAGACCATATCAAGTTATAGTAAAAGCAGAGACACAAGCCACCAAGGCTCAACATCTGTTTAACCAGCGTGCTCCATTTGCTATGGGCAGGGAGAACAGTTCCATTTTGGACTGAATCCAAACATTCAGGCAAATACTTCCGCTTAGACATACAGGTCTAACATTCAAGGTAACAACATGTCAACAYTCACAGCTTCTTCCAAGGTGAAGGTAAATCTCCAAATGCTAGAACTGATACCTTTCATAGAATAAAAGTCTATCAGATTTGGAGCTGCCCTCTTTGTTGGCCTTCCTGATACTAGACGGACTATTGGAGGCAAAAATTGCTTTAATAGAAAAGTATTCTTTCCTGAAACGCACATTTAAATCCTARAAAGGCAAATGAGTCATCATATTATTTTAAATAACACTATTCATAAAAAGTTAATGGTGTACTAACCTTGTCTGGAGATGCGGCTGTTTGTAATCTTTCTTACGTGAAGAGGTGTTGCTACYGACAGACTTATTTAGGACAGTATTTTCTTTAAATTCTCCCCAAGGTTTTAGTCGTCCTACAATTTAGGGGCAAAAAGAGAGACTACTGAATTACTAGTTTAGCAACTGTATTAACATCTTCTTGTGAATTTTATACTAGTAAATATACTAGTTTTATACTGTTTTTTTGCTGGTTGACTTTAAGATGAAATACCTCTTCAATTGTATTATCAGTTTCACCAGCCCATTCCCTACAAGTAGTTTTTCTATAAGTTGTAACAGGTGACTAAGTAACACTCACCACACAAAGTTCAGCTTCTCACACAATAGTGCATTTTTAAAAAATAAAAATAAACCTCATTTTGTAAAGGAATATCTCATATTTCCTGTACATACATCCATTCAGTGGAATACAAGGATGTTTATTCTTATATTAATGGGCTTTCGGTCATAAAGACTTATTCTTCAGTAGGGAAGCTCTTAAAGCATATATTATGTAGAAATTTAACATCAGTCCACAGGCTGTGTGGGAATCCAGAGAGGAAGGGAAAGGGACAGGAACAGACTGACACCTTTGCTGTATSGTGGTTGGTATCAGTGCCTCGCTTGGTGAGCAGCGGAGTATGAGGGGTACGGCCACCACAAACTGCACAGGATCACAGTACCTTTATGTGGCTGATACCGAAGCGGCCTCGAGAGACTTGCTTTGAGATCAAATGTCTTCTTTGTGCTTGTGGGTTCTGCAGACCGAGCTGCAAACTTGAAGGGGGTGGTAACTACAAAAGGCATCAAGATACCATACTTAATTATAGTAGCAAGAACGTCACTGTACATAGCAAGTTGGAAAGTGCCTGTGAAGACCACCTTGCAACTATCAAGACCAAAGAGCCATTAAATGCTACTGTCTGCTACCTCTAAAGACAGAATTGCACAAACACAGCTCACTTGAAATAGGAAGCTTTGAGGTCRGGAGAGAGGAAGGGTTGTGGAGTATTAGCCCTTTTGCTCTGATTATGCCATGCAATAGCATATACAGCTCCATGCATTTTTCTAGTCCTTCAGAGCAAATTCTGTTTTCTAGTCTCTACGCTTATTAGGAACCAAGTGGATTTTCACATTAAAAAAAGAAGCATACTTCCGGAACACACCAGCTTCTGATCAGCAGCGGAACTTCTCCTTTCCCCTAAAAAATAAAAAAAAAAAATCAATATTGTCATACAGCAAGACAGGCAACTCTGGGTTCTCGACCTGTGCTAATGTACCTGTGATGCTAGGGTATCAGCTGTCAGAGAGCAGAGCCGTGCTGGTGCAGAGATCATTAGTAATCAGAAGATTTCTGCTTTTTCTTACAGAGCTTTAGTTCCTGAGTTAATCAGGGTTGCTGAGGCTGGTAACAGATTGTCCTAAAACACAGCTAGGAGCCTGGTGCATGCCAGTCCCACAAGGAGAAYGAGACCTCTGAGGAGGTATCGGACACGCCTCTCACCGCAGACAGGATCTCCCTGTGCCAGTTACAGGAATCCTTTGCTACAYAGTCCCCAAAGGTCTGGAACAATTTCTATCCCCTACATCCTGTATTAGGCTTTTCTGTAGGTACCATATGTTTAAGTCTTAGCACCTAACCATTTTAGTCAAAACGCTGGAAACGAAAGGAAGCAAAGAAACTATTGCAGTTTCTAAAGAATCAGTCATAAAATGAAGAATTAAATTAAAACCTGGGTCTACGTGACATTAGGTTATAAAAAATGTACGTAATAATTCAATAYGACAAAGGTCATGATCTGAAAAAGCCAAATATTTACCATCCACTTTACCCTTTGATGCAGTCAGATCATTATTTCTTGCATTCCCCTTGCTGTTTTTCCGACTTATTAGTTCGCAGCTTTTTTGGCTATCAGGTGTGCAGATCTCCTCCAAGTATGGAGACATTCTAGATGGAGTCTTGGTAAGAGAGCGTTTATGCTCATTATCTTTTGTGGCTTCCGAGAACCTGAAAATTATTAGAAATATGAAGACAAACTTAGTCATCTACAAGGAATGTAAGCAATGTGACAGAATACAGAAGGTTCTGCCTTCTACCTTTCTTACAGCTACAAAGCTTTACTGTGTATAAGATGTTCACAGCTTATGCATAAACTGCACTAAAAACACCTTTGTTGGCGGTTTTCAATTTAGGAGCCATCATCACTAGCAGTAAGTAAAATTAGGAATTGCAAAGAACAGACTTCCTTGTTATTTTGGAGAGCAAATATATTTGGATGTAAGAAGCTAGTAGATTTCTTCACCAACAGATATGATTTACTTTAGATTCAGATTCTGTAGTAAAACATTATAAACATTATATATAAATAYTGCTAATTTGAAATTTAAAATTAAGAAAAACTAAAAGAAAATTAACTAACTCAAAGATCTACAAGAGGAAGAAGCTGGAAATTTTGRTCAAAACACGCAAGTTACTTGCATACCAAGACACACACGTGCTGTATGTATGTGTGTATATACACACATTTTTAATGTATATGTGTGTGTATACATACATGTGCACATATATATAAACAAATGAAAGAAAATTCAAAATTTTGCATGAAGTAATAGCCTTATCAAAAAGGTACTGAGAATAAGCTGAAAGCCTGCAAGACATGGAAAGACAGTGAATAAGTATTGAAGAAAGCTCTGTTTTGAGGGCTAGCAAGTTTATGGATAAAGTGCAGCTTGCAAGATCCACCTCAGCACATCTTTGGASAAATGGAATGGAAGCAAATTCTAAAAGTATTGTTTTGGTTTACATATTGCTAAGAATCAAGTAGGGCTGCAGTGAAGACGATAAAGATCATCCAACCAGAGGCAGGACGAATATTGTTTTAATTTGTTATCTATTGAAATCAAAGRTAGCACATCCAAAGTAGGAACGAAGCCAGTAAGATTACAAGCTTGATTTTACGAGTCTGTAATCTTGACCTGTGAATAGCAAAAAAACTGCATGCAAAAATTACAAATTCCATAATTATTTATTAGGACTTGTCAGTATTGGAAATTGCACTGACTTAATAACAACAACCCCCCCACACTTTATTCAGGGACAAAAAAGTCCCAGCAGCTGTAATCTTGGCATGCAAAAGTTGAGAAGTGAAGGTTATCAGAAAAATAGAAATTAACACAACTGAGACCTRAGCTTAACCAGATATTGTTAGCAGGGGGAAAAGGATAAGGGTAAATTATAGAATGCCTAAATCTGAACTTCAGTCACTGTGGAAAGTTACGTAAACTGAATAAAGTTGGAATTAGTACAATAGTTGAAAACCAACAAGGAAATAGTAGAAACAAGGACTTTCACTGAAAAGAAAACTGGGCAAAAGGGTATTTATCAACGGAGTACCATATGGACTGTCCTTTTGATTCCTTCTTTTAAAACAGTTTTTGTTCAAGACTTTAGAAAAATTAGTAATAAGCTAATAAAATTTACCAATAACAAAAGTTCAGGAAATATTAACATAATAGAGAATTAGATTACTGTGTAGGAATAATGAAGTGCACGTGGTGTTTTAAAAGGAAATGAGATGAAGTTTAATAGCACTGAGTATGAGCTCATTCATTTAACAATTCATATATCACGGCTTTCTGGTGTCCGCTTGGTTCCCATTTGCTAGAAACAATCTGCTTATAGGAGTCAGTCACAAGCTGMGCCCCTGCTGTGACACGGAAGGGTGAGGGGGAAAGGGGGGAGAAAAGGAAGAGAGAGTACCCAAGAAAACTCCAAATGATGAGTCCATTGTGAGACTCACCTAGAATACTGCATACAGTTCCGGTTAAGTAATCTCAAAAGATAAATTAATTCAGATATAACAGAGACTATTAGGTTGCCTGACAAAATGGAAAATCTAGCACAGTAACAGAAGAAAAATAATTTGGCTTGGTTGGTTTAGCAAAATGAAAGCTGGAAGAGGGGCAAGATTCCTCTACCGTCAGACATCAAAATGAAGACTCAAGATAGTAACAGCACAGTAAGGCTTAAACCAGCCATAAAGCTAGACCGAAAGTTAGTAATCAGAATTAGCCTCATGTAGTTCATGTTTGGAATAGAAATGGCATAGTCAAATCACAGCCAGTGTTGATTATTTCATGTGTATCATACCAAATTGCTCACTGGTAGTTTTGGTTTGTTCTTTTTACCTGACGTTCATTTTGGTTGTTGAAAGGACAGAAGGATTAAATGAAGATTTCCTAGATAAAATACTCCGACTGGCAGCGTTCAGAGAACTGCGTGGTGAGTGCCGGAGGCTACCAGGAGTGCAGGTGGCGGAGAATCTGCCTCTTTCTGGATTTGGGCTGAATAAAAATGCTTTGCCACTGGTTTGTTTCTAGGGAAAAGCAAATCATGAGTTAGCACACTGCTAAAAATTTATCAGAAAAGCAGCTAACAGGAAGGGAAATTACACAGTGAATCAGAAGCATACAGTTTCTTCAGTTTTTCCCTTTTTTTCTTTAAAAGCACATTTTAAACATAAGTAGTTTTATTATTATTAAACTGACCTGAAAACACATACCTTAGAATAGTTATGTGGAGTGCCTTTTTCTGATGCTCGTGAGTGGTTCAATGTTTTGGCCAGCACCTGCCAAAAGTAATTTGTCTTAAGTACACATTGATACACTGTATGCCATAGAGAAGGGAAATGTAGTGTTCAGGAGTTTCAGTGTTACTGTTTTGACATGCCCATTGACCTCTGCGTTSGCACGTTCATTGAGACATTACTGTCACTTTCCTCGGGTCTGCCACGCTCTAAAAGAGGCCCTATTAGCAGCTTTCACCCATGCAAGCATGAAATACAAAAACTGAGAATTGGGGCCACTGAGAACAACATATATCACATATATTTTAAAGGAGACTCATATGCAGGCATTGGACAATGGTTCTTTAAGGCACAAAAGAGGAACTTAGTGTTTAATTCCCACTCTTTGAAAAATAACCCATCCCCTGGGTTAAGTTCTGCAGCAATTCAAGCAGTTGTAAGCAAAAGCTCCAGGATCCTTTGCAAAAGTAATTGTGACATAATTATTTCTACTCAAAACTGACGAGTTACTTGTTGGTTCCTATAACTATTTATAGCCATACACTGTTAATATGTAAAAAACTTATCCAACTATACAGGTTATATACAAATAACTACATATAACTAGTTATATAGGACTACAGTTAAATTTCACTGATCGTAACATTCCACTGCATGTACACATGACCGGCTACTTACTGCTCTAAAGAGACTCTACAGGACTTTTACAGAGAGGCTCTGGACGTAAAGGAATATGAGAACGATGGATATCTTCCTGTGTTATCACTTACCTTGACTTCTTTGAGAGAACTGCTGCAGTTTTCAATCATTTTTTTTTTCCTCTCGACGTAGTCATCAATAGATTCCATTTTCTTGAAGTGAGCCTCATGCAACTTTTTAAAGTCTAAGAATTTCCRAAAATAACAAGTCACATGTCTGATAAGCACATAAGGAAGTTTACTACTTAATACAAGAATGCTGTAACACCCATTGTTATGGTATCAAAAAAAATATAACGTACCCCTCTAATTAAAGGCTGTGTATACACAGGTAACCAAACAGTATGAAATAGAATCTACTTCACCAGCCACACAGCCAGCTGCCTGGTGCACGCTCTGGAGAATTTCAGAATCATAGAATGGTTTGGGTTGGAAGGGACCTTTAAAAATCATCTAGTCCAACCTCCAGATTCTGCAGTTAAAGCAAAAAAGAAATACTTCCAAATTTTAAAACAAATGAATGTATTTTACGAAGTGCTGAAAATGAGCTAATGTGTAGTAATACAGCACAACAGTAGTATTTATAAAGTGAAAACTAAACAAGCAGGAGTAATGGCATGTYTTCCTGCTCTTTGTTGTTTTGAAAATAATGAATGCAAGTACTACATCCAAAAGATATCAAAGTGTTCGATGAGCCAGTTTTATAACATACATGTGAGTCATTTACTACTATGAGTTTACAAGTCGGAAGATATACCTTAAAATGTAACCTTTGGGAACTTTGTTTGTTTGCTTGCTTTTTAAAGAGAGGATGTTCTCTTCTTCAAGCAGAAATAGAAATTTGGGTTGGAAAAAGCTGTAAGTCAAGCCTCCCTTCACACACAGACACTACATCTAATGGTAGGTTRTCTTACTTGGTGTAGTAGCTTTCATTCCCGTTTTCCCAGACCTAGACGCACGGCCTACATATAAAGGGATCTTCCCTCCTGCACGACGAGCATCACCTGGTACAGTAAGATCAGACAAAATAGTTAGAACTCCTGGAAAATATTTTCATGTCATCACAACCTTTTTAAAAGTATTTGTTCCAAAACACATCTTATGTCCTCAAAGTGGGTTTAGGTTTTGAGAAATAAACACATCAGCTGCAATAGGTATGTCCTAAGCCTCTCAAAAGCCTTTAGAATGGTATGTCAGTAACAGCATGTCTTGACAAACTGTAAGCCCGGTGTGAATCTTACAGTCATGCTAGGTTATTTTCTTTCAATAATTTTATAGGGTAAGTTAACAAGTTTTGCTTGTGGTAAGCAAAAACAACTTTAAATTCACAGGTCTTGATGTGTTTAATAAGCTAGTGTTTTTTAAGTGTTGATAACAAAGAAGAAATACCTTTTGGCCAGTTTTTCTGCCATTGCCTTATATGTGTATACAAACTCTAAGTTCTTTTTAACATCTCTGCTTTCAGATATAGTATTAAGCTCATGTTCACATTTTAGTGTCTAGTTTTATTTTATGAAGAAAAAAATAAGGTAAAGACTTCACATTGAGTTCAATATTTGCATATTGAAAGCAAACATTTGCTTTTCTATTAATTCACATCCCCTTTAAAGTAGACTTGGATGACCAATATATTGAAAGAAATCCTCACTGGAAGCAAATAAATGGAGGGTTGTTGAAAATAATTGCTGAAAAATCAACTTTTCAACACTAAATGCAGACATAGTATTTTTCTGTCACACAGCTCTTGCTGTCTGAAATTACTGAAAAAAAGTAAAAACAAACAAACAAAAAACAACACCAGAAAGCAGTACTTATAAGTACAGTTATAGGAGGAAATGAGTACTGTGCCAACTGTCAGGATGAATGCTGCCTCAACCAAAGCACCCTCTACATATTCTAGTACTTCTGGTTTTAAAAGAACCTTAATTGAAAAATCCTGATTTTCTAAATTTAATTATAGATGGCCTCCAATAACAATGTCCCTGTAAATTTACTGAACAGCAAGAATATCCATAATACAGCTCAAGGACTACATACACTTAGTCTAACAGGAGCAAATAATGGTATCTTATTTGACAGACCCACAATATCAATAAATTATCAGATTGAGCAGACAAACTCATTTCTTCATGTCAGCTGCATGCACAAAGGAGTGGAGGAGAAAT
Organism: Oceanodroma leucorhoa; assembly: GCA_030449065.1. Taxonomy (NCBI): domain Eukaryota; kingdom Metazoa; phylum Chordata; class Aves; order Procellariiformes; genus Oceanodroma; species Oceanodroma leucorhoa. Next base: position 1,940,778 of record JASVER010000065.1, read on the forward strand.
GAACTCATATTTTCAGCGGCATCATGTTTGAAGGTCTAAAAAAGCCACCAGATTGAAAAATGAGCCACTGTAATACATTCAGATATTGTTAGGCAGTTTAAACAAGTTATAAAGGATTCTGTCTGTATGTCCTTTTCTACTAATTTTACTCCTGGGAAGAAAATGACAAAGCCTGTTTGTCTGTAGGAAAAGAAAAATGAAGCATGAGGAAGCTCTCCCTTTCTTGCCACTTTTTAAAGGAGCCGAGTAGTATCTCAGGGATATTCCAGAAGGCACTGATCCTAAACCACGTACAAGACTCAAATWCACTCAGAACTTCAAGAACTCCTTCACTAAAAACATCATGTCAAGAGTTCTGAAGTTAAAGCCAGCAGAATTCCTACACTGCAGAATTTGTGGATTTGTGTTACAATATGTTAAACAAGTACACAACTCAAAGGAGACAGATTTTTTCTGGTATGCCCAAGTAATATACCAATCACCAGACATGCCACAAAAATCTCTGCAGACACAATAAAATAACCAAAARGCGCATTTTAAGTAGTACAAATTACTAAACTTACTTTTTTGGAATTTTCTACTTACATTCATCTCCACTACTTTTAGTAGTAGTCTTCGCTGGTTGTTCTTTCTGACCAGTACCCATCCCTGGATTCTCAATAGCTCTCTTTTTAGTTATTTGTTCCTCATTTTGGAATACCTTCTGTCCCTTTTCCTGCTCACCCCAAGGCACTTCGTTTTCTTTCATTTCAGAATTCTCCTGCAGTTTAAACATACATCATTTAAACAGTTTGTTCTGACTGGATATAAAGAAAGGCTGTTGTTCTGAGAACAGTCAGTCAGTGGAACAGGTTGCCCAGAGAGGTTGTGTAGCCTCCATCTTTAGAGGTTTTCATTATCAGATTAGATAAAGCCTTAAGCATTGTGGTCTAACCTCATAGTTGACCCTGCTTTGATCAGGAGATTGAGCAAGAGACTTTCTGAAATCCAGCCTGAATTAACCTATGAAATACCCTGTTATTCCACACACAGATCTATATTAGCACAGCTCTAACATTTTAGTATAAAATTGCCTTTATCGACAAAAGTTAATTATCTGCAAGTAAAAATAAATTCACTGGCTCTGTTACTTTTTACTATTGTAGCTTTGGTCACCATACAATTCTCTATCTAACACTCATCTTCTCGTTTCCCTCCTCTAACTCTGAATCAGTAAAGGTCTTTCACACAGTTCTTAGTTCACCCACTACTCGCATGTAATTCTAGAGAAAAATAATTCTACCCCCATCTCACCTTGAAATTACCCCTCCCTCAGTCATACAAACCATGAATAAAGAACCCACTGAGAGGGGTGGGAATTAAAAAATTATGAGGTTTAGGCAATCATCCAATTTCTGTTCTTTTTTTTCTATATAAAGAAAAAAAACAGCCTTATTTTAGATACATTCTGAAACTAGTCTAATATTCAGAATACTATGATGAACTAGTGAAAGCAGTCTTACATTCAGATAAAGTGTCTGGAATTGTGTATTTCGAGGAATTTAATTTAGTCCCTTCAAGTAATGACTAACAAGTAATCTCTGTTCATTATTGAATAGCACATAGTCAAGACAGACAAAATCAGTGCTACAAAGTACAGAAGACCAGTGCCAGAACATTTGCATACGAAATTCTTATATGTACACACACAGATACATATATATATATATATATATATATACACGTAAAAAATGTATACCACCTGCTAAATAGTGGTAGAACAAATAAAGTGTGTTTAAGTTACACTCAGGGGAAGCAGGGGTGGCCAGCACACAAAACCAAGCAATGCAAATCACCTCTTTCTCAGCAGAAAGCCCTGTATTTTSTTCACTGTTATTAGTTTCTTCATTGGAGTTCCTCTTTTTTCTGGCTATTTTCTTTTCTTTACCACGTCTTTTTGTAATAAAACACACTGAATCAGGCATAATTTCCTCCTGATTGCTCAGTTCATCCGATTCAATGGAAGCAGATACACTTTTTTCAGAGTCCTGTAGCAGAAAAATACTGTGATGTGGAACACATCTGACACAAACATAAATTAGATACTACAAAGAGACAGTTGCAATTTTATTATCAGAAAAAGCAGTTCACACAGAGGAAAAACAGTAGCATGCCATTTAGTAGCATAGTAATCAAGGAATTGGCAATATCTAGATTTCCCTAAACATCAAAGCTCATTGTCTGAAAACTTTAAAAAGAAGCCCTACAAGTTGTTTTATTATATAGCATTTTGATAAGATTATAAAAAACTAACGCTTTATATTTGAAATCTGACTTGCATGATGCTGTGACCCTCCCAGATTTGTATGTTTCTATGGAATACTCTTCACCAAAAAAATCAGAGCCTCTTCCATGCTTGTTAAAATTAAAAATAAGCTGACAAGGATTACACCAGTTCCTCAAACCTTTAAAGATTTTAAAGGAAGCACTTAAAGGGAGACATATTTTAGAAAAAGCAGTCCCCAAATTACTTTCTATCAAAAACGTAAAAGACATCGCCATACCCGAGAAAATAATTCAGGTTACAGAAGAGAAAACTTTAAAAAAAAAGTTAAGAAAACAATAAATTAAGAGATGAATAAAGGAAATATCACAATTGTGTCACTTTCATTATAGTGTCAGTGTAAGTAAATTGTAGTAGGTGYAAAATGCTTTCTCATGAGTATGTAGTCCCTTTCATCTAGGCATGCAAAAAGAAAGTTATTTTTATATTTGGTATTGACTAGTGTCTAGGGCTAAACAGGCAAGAATTAAGATTTGTTCAACAGAAATTAAATGTTGGTGTTCACAGAGAACAATTTTGTACTGAGGCTGAAATACATTATTAATTTTGGCAGCTGAAGGGAAATCAACTTTGGATCATACAGGGGGCCACTTCAAAGCTAATATTAGCTGTTTCTATCAGACAAACATCGGTTTCTAACAGTACATGAGTGCATTAAGCTAAAGGCACTATTAAGAAAAAAGTACTTTTATTACAGTTCACATCATGGTAAAAAACAACCTTCAGTACATGCCCTCCTCTACTAGTTACAAAGTTAGATCAATCTTTCTTAAAAAGAATGGCCAGTTTATCATCTATTACCATATTTTCATCTTCTTGTTTTGTTCCATGAAAATGTTGCTTCAATGCTTTCAACAATTTGTCTGCCTGTGGAGAAATCAAAGCAACATATGAACCAAATATTGCACTAAGTCATCACACAAAAAACTGCATAAACTCGACTAGTGTCCTATAGATCGATCCAATCAAAAAGCAGAACATTTCACGAATCCAAGAATAAGGCATGCCTAGAGTCAGTCAATTAGAGAAAGTTCTTAAGGCTGCAGATAAACACGCAGCATATTCTCCACTGAGGCACAAAGACAAATTTCCCTGACTAGGTTTTGTGCGGTCTGTCTATTTTCAAGAAAGTTTAATTGTTCAAGGATGAATGAAATTGTTTCTAGCAGCATTGCCCAGCTGAACGTGAATTGAAGTTGTACCAAATTTCTCCAATAACTTCTGTCTTGCCCATACTACATGCAAAGCACTCTTCTAATCCCTTACATATATTCAACAGTAATAGCAATAAAATGAGAACAACGAAATTACATCATTGATGTTCTAAGCTATGAAAGACTCTTAAATACCTAATTGGAAAGGTCAGCATAAAATCAAATCTGAGCTAGAAGTTTAAGAACAAAATAACCCAGAACCAAAACGACAAGCAGAAGTCTTAGTCCTATCAGGACAATGAGTTCCTCTGACCACCTAAGTTGTGGATCTTCTTTTTTTTTTTTTTTTTTTCCCAGGCTTTATGGCTTCTCCCACTGGTAGTGCAGCAGCCTGACCGCTGCCGAGTGATTTACCGGCCGCGCCTACCAGGTCACTGTCATAGATCTCTGGCTCTAGGCTTAAATTTCTCGTTCTTAACCACGATTGGTAAACAAACACACGCACTCTCGCCCCTTAAGGCGCCTTATTGTTATTATTCATCCGATTCCTAGTAAAAAAAAAAAAAAAACAACCAAAAAAAAACCAACAAACAAACAAAAACCACAACTATCCGCACTGAGGGGGAAAACAGCGCGATAACCCGCCGCTGAGGGGGCCGGCCCCGGCGGCAGGGGCAGCGCCTGCAGGGCTGCGGGCGGACCCCGTGGGGTGCGGCGTGGGGCAGCCCCGCGCCTCCCCTTCTCGGTGCCTCCGGAAAAACGGAGCCCCGCGCGGGGCCGCGGCCGGGCCGACACCGCCGCCAGCCCCGGGAAGGGACGGGGACTGAAGGCTCCGTCAGCGCGGTACCCAAAACGAGAACAACGTCCGTGGGGACGGGCGGGGCGCGTTCCCCGCACGACACGCGCTCCCCTCAGCTCCCGGCCGCTCTTTAGAGAACGGGCGGGAACGCGGAGCTCCCCCCGCCCGCCCCCCCCTCAGCTCAGGTCCACGGCGCTGCTCCCTCCCAGCCAGGGCAGCCGCCCCCGCCTCACCCGGAGGTTGGCCTTCAGGCCGGCGGCCTTTGCGATCCGCTGGAGCTCGACGTATTTCAGCACCTCCAGCTGCTGGAGCGAAGAGAGCGCCATGGCGGCACCGCCTCACCGCCGCCAACCGCCGCGCTTCGAACCTCGCGCTCAACTGACACTGAGCGCTTTGTCCCCGCCCCCGCCGTTCGAACTCGCCCGCCGCGCCAGGCCATTGGCTGGACGAGGCAAAGGGGGTCGGGCTTAGGGTGTACGCAAACCACCAATGGCGGCGCGCTTTTTTTCAAACSCGATAGGCGCTCTCGGTGAGGGAAAGCCCTGCCCTCTCCTGCTTGATTGGGCGSTGGAACGACTCCGTGCGGCCCACTTCCCAATCGTCTCGGGAGATRAGGATTGATGCATCCGTTACCCAATGGCAGCGCAGATCTGGGAGGCGCGCTCCAACTGTGAGGCCGGGAAGGCGGGCGCCGCGCTYGAACGCGGGGCGGGAGAAGATGGCGGTGCGCCGGCAGCTGCAGGAGTTGTTCCAGGACCCGCAGCTCGACGGGGTCATCATCGTAGAGCGGCCGCCGTCCCCCGCCGCCGCCCCACGCGTCGTGCGGTCGCCGCCTTCCTCGCCACCGGCGCCGGCGTCGCCACCGCGGCGGCAGGGGCCGCTGCCGGAGGACTGCGCCGTGTTCCAGTGCCGCGGCTGCTGGACGGTGCTGGGGGACTCGCTGCACCTGTGCGCGCAGGAGGAGCGGCGGCTCGGCCTCCTCGTCTGCTTCAGTCAGTGCCCGCCTGGCGGCCTCGGGCCCTGCGGGGCTTGGGCTGGGCTCCGCCTTGCGTGTCCCGAGGCGGCGGGTGTCTCGGGCCGGCCGGGGATGCCCGGGGTGGGGTCGGTCCGGGGGGGGGGGTGTGTCTCGTTTTCAGCGGGTCTCTCTTTTTCCTCAGAAGTCACAAACGACGTGGCCTGGGAGGATTCGCTCATGGTCGGCCTCGAGGGAGCCCTSCTGGGGTGGTGCGTAGCTCGCCTCGTCCTGGCTTTTGGCGGCGGGGCAGCCGCCGCGGCAAAYTGCGTGGGCACAAAGAGGCTTCTGCAAAGCTGGGGGCCAGGCGCGCCTCGGGCTTGTGCGCTGGGGTTTCCTAGGGGCTTGGTAACCTCCCGAGTGCTTTTCGTGCTCGTGCTTCAGCGCTTCGGACGGAGAAACCTTTTGTGGGTGCGTAGCTTTCATTTTTGTCAAAATGGGAAGTTACGCTGCTCTGACCTTTGCTGCTGGAGAGGAACATTTGGGCGATGCAGTAAAAGACAGCCTAGCCTTTAGGTCTCTTCCTTCTGCTCCTTCCCTAAAAGGTCTGTCACCTAAATTAAAGCATCTCTGTTTTGGGCTTTTTTTTTTTTTTACTGAAAATGAATAACTTCTGCTGTTTGATTCACGCTTAGCAACAGGTTTGGTAACTCTGGGATTAGTCTGATGTGGAGGATGTAAATGTCACCTGAGGACTTACAGAACCAGYAGTTTGTTTAAATGATGTTTAAAGGCTATTTTACAAACTATAAGGGCTGGGAACTTTTTAAGTTTTAAGTATGAGACTTACCTTTTTTTTCCCCCCCTCTCTCTGCATGGGGCAATAATCTGTTTTATCAGGAGGAAATTTCACATCTATGACCTGACACAGGTGTTGTTTTACCAGTTAAATCATGTTCGAGTAGTATAGCCTAAACCACTCTGTGATAATAAGACATGTATTTTCTTCCTTAATTGCAACTTCATTTATTACAGAGATTATTTCTTGCACAACATGCCCAAATTTTTATGTTCACTTTCTCTTTATATGTATTATTTCTTTAAGGAGAAAGCATTATTATGTCTTGTTTTGCTGTCCTGATAGAACTGAAGATTTGATGTCCTCTGACAAGCATGCAGTATTTATGGTTTCAGAATCTCCTGTTTAATAGTATTTTTCTCTTTCTCCTTTTAGTGCTTACAATGCATTATGCTGTCGGTCATGTGGCTTGATCGTGGGCTTCATTCTTTATTCTGCCTCCAGTGACCTGGCGTATCTCCGAGGCTTCTTCTGTTTCTTCAAGGACAGCATCCTCTGGTGAGTATGTATTCTTATGGCCAATGATTTCACGGGAATTTGTAAGTTATTACGACAGGGCGTACAACTAATCTGCAGCTAACAAAAGCGGCTTTATTTTTGACTGAGCGCATTGGTGTGGGATTTTAATATCCTCTATGTTTAAATTGTTTGTGTGTGACTCCATTTGATTTGTCTTGCACTTCTTGAGTGTCCTCATGTAATGTCAAGGTTTAAATTTAGTTGTYTGCAATACTGAAATCTCCTTCAGTTCCAGATTTGCTTAGCTAATGTAAGGTATCAAAGTAGTTCCATGATAGATTGAGGACTTGACTATAGAAACTGTAAATTACTCATAGCTGGTGATGATAGGATCTTCTGATTTCAAAGTAAAACTATTGTTACGTTTTTAATATTTTCATAATGTATTGACTACTTTTGGCAACAACTTTGTAACTGCTTTAAAATCATCTTAAATAATCTGTCTAAACAATGAATGCAACTGTGGGGTTTTTAACTGTTTTTCTTGGGTTTTTTTCCCTTTCCCCGTTTCTTTTCCAGTTATCTCTTAAAAAACCAAATGATAATAGAAGCTTCTAAGGTGAATTTTCCTGCTGTGACCTTAAAGGAACAACTGCGGGAAGTAAGGTTTCTGCATTAATCTGCATGGAAAATATTTTAAAACTGCTGATATTTTTRGATATTAGTCCAAAAATATTGATACAACTACTTTGTTTTTTTAAGTGYGTAAGATGGAGAAAATACTGACTTATAATACAGTCACTGGCTTAAATGTGTGAGACATGCAAAACATCWTCTAGAACCACTTACCTGTAAAACATATCCAGTTCTAGCTAATTCTCTGGCAAAAGTGTAATCCTTTTATCTCTACACTTTGAAAAGAAAAAAAACCAAGAATCATTTAGACAGACTTCGCYGAAGTATTACGTATTGTCCCTAGAATTGGTAAGTCACTTTTGAAGAATTTAAAAAATAGCAATTTGTTGATTTGAAAGGGATTCTAGCACAGTTGTATTTGTGGCTATATAAACTCAAAACAGCATGGCAGTATATACTTGTAATTTCAGAGACAACACTAGAACCTCCCTCCTGTTTTGGTGTTTAAATTGGATGTTCTTTTCTGTAACTTGGTTAGTTGATAACTTAGTAAATTKTCTGTCCCATAGCTCAAATAAAGTTGCTATGTGTAGGAGAGAGCCAGTGTATCCAGTATTTATGTGCTTACTTGTTCCTTACTTTTTTTTTCTTTTTTTAGTTTCTGTTCTAAGCATAGAAATGGGCCTGTGACATTTCTTAAGTTTTGTCCTCTTTAGAGTCATCTTCCAGTGTCTTACCATAAGATCAGAGTGTTTTCATAGGTCAAGTGAGGCTAAAATGCAAAAATCTTATCCAGGCAAGACTTCTAAAGTTGAGACACATTTTTCTGAAGTAAAAAAATAGTAGTACTTMATTGCAAACACAAATTATGTGACTGTGGAGAGTTTGCTTGTTGACTAGAACAAGTGCAAGAATCTGGTCTTTACTTTTTGAGACATAATGTCAGTAGGATTTTACTCTTGTGCTTTAGATGTGTTAACTTAAATCCCAGACTCTGGAAATGGCATTTTTGAGGGACTGTCCATGTGTATTCCTAAGCTAATGATGAAACAGTCTGTCCAGATACTGTCAAAGGAAGTCTCTGGCTGTGTAAAAACTTGTAATGAGTTAACTAGGAAGGACTGGATTGATSGTAGTAAGGCTCCAGCAACTCTGTCTCCTTAAGTAGAGTATTTCCATACATCTCTGAACCATCTTGAAAGTCAGCTGCTCTTTAGCCACTGAAAGTGGGGTGCAGATCACTCAAAGATCCAGTGTTAGGACATTTTTCTCTAGTTTTAATACTCTTGCTTCTCTTTTTTTTTTTTTTCTCTAGCTGAAAGAAAAGCTTGTGGAGGTCCACATTCGCATAGAATTGMTGATGAAGAAGCTGGAGGAACTGGAACAAAAGAATAATGTGGCAGAAAGGCAAAGCTCTGCATCAGATGCAGCTGGCCTACTGCCAGGATATGCAGCAGTCAGGGTCAACTAATACTATGCCATTTTCAAGAACTGTTGGAGTTGTTTCTGCATCTCTGCTGAGTTTGTTCATTATGATGAAACAATGCACCAGAACAGGTTTGAGTGTTGATCTGTCACTTTATCTATGTATAGAAAGAATCGATGCTTAAGTTCACCCCTTCAATCTAAGGGGAACACCTGAAAATCGGACATACTGAAGTTATGCTTGGAAAAATGAATAGCTCATCCATGCAGCATATCACTCTGTGAGACAGTACAACTATGACTTTCATTTTCTCKAATGACTTCAGGGGGAAAAACAGCCTTTGAAATACTAAAACCAGGTTTCTGGAACTATACAAAACATACTAACAAGATGATAYTCAAGAGAAGCTATTATAAATTCARTGTTCTTACAGAGATCTAAAGTTCTTGTCCCACTTTTTCCATATAGATACAGTGTTAATGTCAGCTAGCTGTTGGTCAAGTGGTTCATTAGCTGCATCTGGTACGTGAGGCACTGCTAAATGGCCTCCTGATTAGTTCTTTTAGATTTGCTTGTGTGTGTGGCCTGCAAAAGGAGCAARCCAGCAAGTCATAGAAGCTGCAGCATGTGCTTAGTGCATGAATCTGGATGGCATAATGCTGGCTGGAGCACAAGGTTTTGGATTTCAAATTCAAGGGCAACSCACGTGCCTGCCAAGTCCTCTGGAAGTGCTGCCCCATGGCTGCACAGGACTGAGTCAAGTTCTGGCAGCTCCATGAAGATTAGGCTGTGAACAACTGCCTTTAACAAATTTGAGCCTTTCTTTCTGGGGCTGAAGCTGTGAAACCAAGGAATTTCTCAATTCTTTTCTTCTCCTTCACTTCTCAATCGTGGGAACACCKCTCTGCTGAAGTTGTGATGACCTGCCTGCTGCCTTCCCTGGGCCAGTCAAGATGTTTCATAAAAAATACTTAATGAGTACTCATTGGGATATCTCTGTTTTGAATGGGTTCTGCTTCTTTCCAAACATCTAGAAAGTAATTTGATGGAAAAGAAAGAACACTACTTACCCCTTGTTATTAGGACAGAATATCTTTATACTTATTCTTGTTAGTTGGAAAATTAAGGGTCTGTTCCTCTCCCTTTTGCTGCCTAAAARGCTGATGTTTTAAACCTTCCATAAAGTTTAGTGGTTGTCTGTAGTAGTCTAGAGAGAATTGTATTTACTTGGTCAACTTAATTTCAGTGATGAAATTTGCCACTCCCTTACTGCTACTTCCATATATGATTGGCAGATTGCACTCCCTGTTGCTGCTGATGCCAGTACTCCCTGTATTTCAGTCTTAATTGTTTTATTTGTAAAATAACTCTTTTAATGSGCTTGGAGCAGAGGGGACAAAACTCACTGTGAGGCACCTCAGAGGTGGGCAGCTGGTACTTATACTACTACTTATGTTCACTGTACTGCTTTTTGATTAAGAGTTCCGGGTTGTCTCCGTTCATTTTGATTAAGCAATAACATAGAGTATCAACAGCCATTCTGCAGGGAGAGGAGGGGCTTTCTCTGTTAAATTCTAATATTATACGCTATCTAAATTATTTTTATTGTTTATGTTTTACAGATTTGACAGGCGTAAGTGCAAAAATGCAGCGCTTTTCAATGAGGGCTAAATTCAGGATATCAAAAGTAATTACCTGAAGTAAATGTTACACTCTTGCAAGATCTGTTTCATTGCCTGTAATGATAGATGTTATCTTTGCTAAAATGAGCTCTACCCTGAACCCTTAACTGGAATGCTGTTCTTAACAGTTGTGAGTGCATATTCATGTAAAGTTTGGATTTGCTGTATTTGATTATTTAATTATTAAGAACAAAGAAGTTTTTAAAGTTGTGTTGTGCAGCGGCTTCTGCATTATGTTTAAGGGCCTGTTGGTCTTTAACTGGGGTCCCCCCATCTCAGGTGAATGTTTTCCATTGTATAACTTCACCTTTCTGTTACTTTCTAAGTGACAGCCATTTTGTTGTTGCATCAGTCTAAGAAATATAATTGATAACGGGACTACTCACTTTTGCCCTTTCATTCTGGTTTCTGCATTGAGACTGTTTCTTGCTATATATTTTACATCTGTACTGTGTATAATAGTGCTAAATTGTCTTGCTTTATTTAGATGTGTCCACCCCTAAAAGAAAAGAAAGATGTCAGTTGTATCATCTTCACAGCTGTAAAGAAGAAACTTTTTAAATAAAAAAGCTGAAATTCAGAAAGCTATATTGTGCAGATCACGTATAATATCATGTGAGTCATAAGCCCACTTCTTTTCCTTAGATGGTGTTCGCAGAAAAAACCCATCAGTTCATCTTGCTTAGGTCCTGGTTCATTATGAAGCATTAAATTAATGGTTCCTCATATTACATTACTTAGCATGAATTTAAACAAATAATGAGTATGTGCTAATAATAGCTGGTAAATTTTTAAACTACATTTCTCTAATCTTTGGAACTGGGAGGACCTCCGCTCTGTTGAGTCAAGCTGTGGTCCTTCATGTCTATTTGTCAAGTGATGTTTTTTCTTGGCACTGACTATTGCCTGATGTACCTGCTGATGCTCACAGCAGTAGTGTGTTCTAAGTAAATTCTGTTTTAAGAAGCAAGCCACCTTAATTTACCAAACATAAAATAAATGCATTCTCTTCAGTAATTTGAGATGAACATTTACTGAGATACCAACTTAAACCTATGGGTGCATTTTGATGTGATGCTTATCAACTTTTATTCCTGAAAGATTCAGCTTTTGATCCCACAGCCTGTCCCAGATTCAAGTTCCTCTTAATCTACAATTGATCAGTGAATATTTGTTTTTCTTTCTTATGTTAGTGTAAAACCTCATCTCCCCTAACTAGCCATCTTGAGAGATGTGTTCTAGCTTTAAGTGCAGCCAGGGCCAGTCTGGCTTGGGAAGGATGGATTCTCTATTGAAATGAATACCAACCACTTAGAAAGGAAGTCTCAAGGTCAGGCCTTTGTATGTTAGCTGACCAGCAGCTGTATTCTCTGGAATCTAAGGACAAAAACAACTAGAAAGTGAAACAAATTAAAGTGGATGAACAGGCTACTGAAGTGACAATCATACTGTGAGTCTTCTATAGGCTAGCAGAAGGGTTAGCAATCCATAACAGGTTTTGGAAAGCTTGTGGTAGGGTTGGGAGCCATGGCTTCTTCAGCACAGTCCTCATAAGGTGGTGTCGTGCTGTTGCGTTACAGCACTTCCCAAAACTGCTTTCAGCAGCAACGGCAAGGAAAGTTGTGCCTCCCTGCAGGTTGTGACATGCCAACCACAGAAGGAATTTTTCAGAAAYGTAGTTGCCAAAACAATAAACCACCCACATATATGAAACAGTTTTCTGAGGGGCTCATTACTTTTAGGCGATCTATACAAGCAACCGCAGCTTTCTGCTACCATCTAAAACAACCCTTGAAGCTTTCACTGGTAAGTTGCCCATCTTAATGTGACTGGAGTAACAATTTTTTTTTTAGTTGCCTTCCAAGAAGTCAGAGGCTCTTGTGCCTGAAGTCTGCTGGAACAGCCGGACCCAAAGCAGATATCCAGCATATGTGAGTTTAGCTCAAATTGTTAAGTTTTGACAAAGGTACAGCAAGTACAAACATCTTAGAAGTGGAGTGTAGTGTATAGTAAGTTGGTTAATTTGTCTTCTGAACAAACGACACACCCAGTTTTAGTGCATTCTCAGCCTGTGCTGCTTTATTGCTAAAAAAATTTGTATACAGGTGCAGAGTTTCCAAGTTCATTTTTAAACAGTTCCTCTTTACAGTGTCAAAAGAATAAAATCTTATCTTGAAATCCTCAAAGATGCATAGATATAAAAGCAAGCTGCCTTTTGGAAAAACATTAGAATTTGCAGGGAGACATTCTTTCACTGTTACCATGTAAAACGTGTGCAATGGGAGTACAYAGATCCTAGTGACACCAATAATTTCTTCCACTAATCCATGTGAGCACGCCATCAGAAGTTCAGTATAAGAAGTATTTTCTAGCCTGTTTTTTTAAGTACTAAGGTAATTTTTAAGAATCGATAACCAATGCTTCCCCTTTGCTGTTATATCATACTTTTCAAAAGGAGGATATCTTCACTGGCATCCTAAAGTAGCTTATTCCCCAGGTTTTATATTGAAGGGAATAAGCATTAACAAAGGATACAGCTGCTTACTCATCACACAAAAGAAAATATATTTAACAGGGTTTAAAACCATGCAAAGGGTTCTAAAGAATACCCACTAAGAATTAGGTGACCATGGTTAACCGCTGGGCTAAACTTGTTTTACAAATCCCCTTTTTCCTTGAAGAAGTTGCCTCAAAGGATTTCATTTAGCCTAACTTCTGATACCATACATTAGTTATCTTCTCTTACAATATTCCTATCTTCATTTGGCAATTCTTATATATCTAGAAAGAGCATTYGTGAGAAAAACACAACCCCCATTCTAAACCCAAATCACGGTGCTTTATGGATAGTTGGCTATGAAGTATRAACAGGAGTTAACTTGACACACAATTTCTTCCTCCAAGACACTTCCTCTTTCTATTTAAGAAAGAGGACTGAGCCTCTGTACATGGAGAAGTGTTCTGCACAAGTTAAGCCCACCTACAAAATTAAGCTAAGCTAGAAGTATGGAATTCTGCAGTAACAAGCTAGTATTCTACATGTTTGAATACAAGTTTAAACTTGGAAAAGTATTAGTGATGTAGGCTATGCCACATGTTCTGTGTTATTTTCAAACTGCCAGCAGAAATTCACTGCTTTATCCACTGAGAGACTTGGGAAATATTACAGAGAACACACTAAAAGTTTACAGAAAGATGGTACCCAAATTCCCGTTTATTTAATAAGTGAAATAAAGAAAAAAAGACTATTGCAACCTGTGTTGCAGAAGACAAAGACCTTCAGTGATCAAATCTCATTTTCTGTTTTTAAAAATCTCTTTAAAGAACTTAAAAAATGTACAAGATTATCAGTATTTTCAGGTTCATTCCTGCAGGTGCCATTATTGCTGGCTGGTACCAGTATGCTTCAGTACAGCTGCCTATGTGGCTAGAGAGTTACCTGAAAATACTGTCTATTAAAAAGCTATTCAACACCTGAAATATATGTACTGTGCTTATTAATTTCAGTCTTCTCCAAATAATTTCTCTCACCACACCCAAGCTTATTTATTACCTGCTGTCTGGCAAATACTACACTCAATTTGAGTCTGTGGTTTCCGTAACTTGTTTTTTTGTGTTGTTTTGTGTTTGTTTGTTTGTTTTTTTTTCCCCACCAGTTGCTCCCCCCTGCACCTTGTAAGAAACTCTGCACCCTTTTCCTTGCTACAGCTGCAGCAGGTGAGAAACCTCATCTCGCCCCTACACATGCTTAGTTCATGCCCTGATTTTTACATGCTCAGGGCACTAATATGAACCAGACAAGAGGTTATAAAGGCGAGTTCTGCTGATCCTGGTTCCTGATTTACAGTTTTGGTGCCATGCTTCTGTCCCTATCTATACATTCTGCCCCTTTCTCTACAGAGGCAGCACATTCTCTAAAAAAAACCAAARTTTGAGAATCAAAGCAGGAAGTTCAAGCTATTGGTATATTAATTCCTATTGCTTCATTATGTATAAATGCATATCTCAATTTACTGGTAATAACTACATTACACTAGACATTTTGAATCATGCATAATTAGAATACTAGCTCTAAGATYTGGTTTGTGGGCCTGTGCCGCTTTCCTTCGGTTTCTCCATGCAGTTCTTCATGCCTAAGGCATGACAAACTAGCCGCTTTTTATTTGACCTGCAAACACACTCACTTGGAGGGGAAGTGGAGAGAAGCAGACAGGATTTACACAGGACACACTGAACAGTAAGTTATAACAGTAAGTTACCTTTTATCTTTAACCTYAGATGTTGTAAAGCCTTAGGGAATCTGTCTATATTATAACCTGGTACATAGKCTCAGAGACAGCTCAGCTTACATCATGCACACTGACACCTTCTCTAAAACTCGGGAGAAAGCGTAGGGCAGACTGAAAGGGAATAGACGTCAGAATCCATGGTTAGTGTTCTGCACTATTAAATGAGACACCCTGGTTCAACTGCTGGCTTTTGTGTGCCAGTCAAAGCGCTACAGGGGCAAAATGCTGGATCCTTCCGTAAAAGAAATCCAATGGAGTCTAACTTGAACTGCCATTATGCAGCTCTGTACCTGAACGGCAAGCAGGATTATTAGTTTTGGAGGAAGACCAGACAGTTTCCTAAGGATGCAGGAAGCAGTCTTTTCTCAGATTGGTTATCCATCAAAACCCAYTCTTCTCTTCCATATTTTTCCCTTCTCTGCCCAAAAAACACACTGCCAGCTCTTGACAATGTARTCCTTGCGTAAAGTGTCAGTGTCCTGAAGCTCGGTACAATTTCTTCTCACTCACTATCAAGGAGTCTTTGCAAGACTTTCTTTTTTGTCCTAAATTTGACAATTATCCTCAGTTACAGAAGGTGCAATTCCYGAAGGTGCAATTCCCAAAGCAAGTACTGGCTAGACCTTCTGCAGCAGCACTACTGRGTATGGAAACAGCGTGTATTTGTATCATCTGGGTTTAGTACTGCTAAAGGAGGCATGTCAGTACTGGTCACTACACTTTTGATATCCCACACTGAAATGTGGTAGGATCTAACACTTCCACTTAGTTTTAGAAGCATTGAAATCAAGGGGGTTGGAGCAAAAGTCATGCCATAGTACAAGAGCTGAAAAGCAAAGGGATTCCTCTTGTTGCTGTGAATAGTAATTTCTAGTCTAGTAGCCCATAGAATACAGATAATTATAGAAAGTCTGGACTGGGAAGAACACGCAGATAGCTTGTCTGGCTATATCAGTCTTGATTTCCCCCCCGCCCCCCCTTCTCTGAATGAATAAACCCTTGAAGAATTCTATTCAGCCACAAAGTTCATACTTCTGAAGTATCAACATGACCATGTTTTCATTATTATTTCATTATTATGTAAATATACTTGCTGACCACAGACCAGAATAAATTTATAATTTCTCCAATGTAATCAGATAACAATCAAATTAAGGTCCCCTATGGTCAGCTTCCAATTTTAGCAATAATTCAATAGCTGGAATTTAAGCTGATTACAACCTTCCAGATCAATTAGCTTTTCATACACATATTACATATTAGCCAACACTTAATTTAGACATCCTCATGCTTACCTTGGTTACTTTATAATGTAAAAATGCTCACAGCCCTCACAATCCCATTGTCAACTTATGAAGAGCCAAAGGGCTTCACCTCCATAATTTCRGAACATTAGAAGCCTCCCTTCAGCTGTAGGTTACAGTCTAAATTAMTTCAGCTTTCTAGAAGAAATCCAGCCAGACAGATCTAAACCTCTGATGTAATAATCCTCTTCAGAATACAGTATTATTTGTTGGGCCATATTGTCTCTATAGACTACATATCTGCACTGAAAACAGTGTCAACTATGGACATTTTAGAACTCCCGCAGCTCTTTTATGTAACCCTTTGATAGCAAATACTTTGCTGGGCTGCGCAGGCTACAGYTTGTAGATCAATAACCCTTTGTGTTACTAGAAGCTTCACAGTACTTGCCTCTGCAAAACTTCAGGCATCAACAGAAAACAATTATGGTCTGAAACAGAGTGTTTAGCAAGGCTAAAATTATTTTTTGCTGTAAAGTAACATTTTTAGAATTCTACAGTTGTGCTTGGGATGTACAAATGTTTTAAGTGTCAAGTATTCTCTAATTTCTTATTTTTTATTTAAAGACCATCTCAGATTGGTCTTTTTAAACAAAGAAAACAAAACRTACTTCCCACAATAAAAGCTTCAGAATCAGGCTCTCATCACACTCCAGTATTTGGAAGGGTTTAGTTTCTTCTCAGTGAAACAGAGCAAGTGCTAGACTACAAAAAAAAGAAAAAATATAGGGAAACTTCAGCTATCATTTCAAAAAGAGCTGTCTGCCCTTCCCCCAGCACTCACTGACAGTGCTTCAGACATGTGACAAAGCTGATTCTTTTTTTTTTTAGATATCAGGTTCATTAACTAAGTATTCAAGTTCCAAATTCCCTCCAATGAGAGGAACGTAAGAGGAATTCACCCATCTTCTCAGGAAGACTCTTCACGCAACTCCCTGCAGCACAGAGCGCCACAAACTTATTTGGTTATTACCCACTTACTCTACTGTACAGTCTTGCTAATGCAAGTTATTTACTACCACATGCAAAACAGTTATTGCTACTAAAGTTCTATTTTCTTATTAAATCATCTTATGGCTTTGTTTGCATCAGGGATTCTTCCCCCTACATACTGTGCTATTTTGCATTCCAGTTTCAGAGGTATTTTTCAATTGATTCTCCCAAGCACTAAACTACTTTATTCAATGGTACAGCTACTTCCATTTAGAATTGAACCTAACTCTCAGCACAGGTCCCCCAGAGCTCTGCTGTAAATGGCCCACCTGTCCAATCTTCTTGGAAATGTATTAGATGCAGAGGGTTTTTTGTTCGTTTTTTTCTTCTTTTTTTCCCTGTTACATACATTAACTCTGCACGGATTACTGGTTTTGCACCAAAGTACGTGCTTCTTGATTAATTACTTTAGAGATATAGCGTATCAAAATTACAAAACCAAGCTACCCATTCCCTCCCTCCCCCTAAAGGCCATTTACAGGCAGGTCTCAGGAAAAAAAGATGCAGTATCCTCTCTAAGTTGAAAGAGAATTTTGTTCTTGTAAAAGAGAGAAATGGGTGAAGAGCAACACTGGCACCAAATAAAAGACTTTTTCCTAGGAAATCAGAGGATGCCATCCACAGAGCATTGCACATCTCAGGAATCATACCAGTCTCTTATTTGACCAGTCCAAGCTGCCCATTGAGTGCTAAATCATTTGGACTTTCCCTGGTCTAAACTTTCCTTCTGAAAAAAGCAGAGGGAGAGACAAAAATTATTAAAATTGAGCTTAGAGCTGGAAAGCAATACTGGAAGTTACCTAAAATACAGGATATTGAATTCTCAGTAATACAGGGGTGGGGAATCTCCGATCCATCGGCTAGAGATAGCCTGCTGCACAGATACAGTCTGCGATGTTGTTTTTCAACAGCCCTTGAGCTTATTAAATTCTCTCTTATTATTATTAAGATGTATGTAAATGCAGGATCCACCAAAGGTGTTAAAAGATTCAACAGAACTTCAGCGAAAAAAGGTTCCCCATTCCTGCAATAATGGATAAAAATTCTTCGACGCATAATTGGCAGATAGCATTCTGCAACCATTAGCTTATTATATAACAAGGATAATGTTTAACTAGTTATAACAATTACACAGTCAGATCTGAAAAAAAAAAATTACTTAATTAACAGATTTTGTAAATGATATTAAGGTAGCAAAGATGTGTACAAAATGCACACAAACTCCTTAGCATGTTCCTATTTTTCTGGGTATATCACAGGACGGGTAATAATAAAAGTGAAAATGCTGCACATGGAAGAAAACACCTTCAACAAAGACTAAAAAGAAAAGAATCCCACTGATAGAGATGAGAATTCTGGACGCTTACATACACTAGCTTACTATTGCAGTTGGACAGATAGACTAAAAACAAAAAGTCAACTATAATTCTACGACTGCACTTAATGAGTGAATGCATTCCGTTTCTAAAGATAGCGTTGCCATTGTCAAAGGGAGGATACTGCATGTTTAGACCATGTTTGTGACACTTCTATTGTATCCTTTCTATTGTTAATTACATTATCATYACTGTTTATTAATAAATTTGTCACTCTGAAATTGTAAAAATACTACTAGGCTCATGCACTGATCCTAACATGGCACTACAGTTTGCTACAAAGCACTAATGCTTATGGAACTATACACATCTCAAAATGGAAGACATTGGTGATTTTGTTGTTTTCAAACAACTTGTAACATCATTTTGTCCACAAGTATTAAAATATATATATATATGTATATATATATGATCTATTGCACATGTCCCTTGTTTTTGTAATCTTTCACATGGGAAGATTTCCAACCAACATAGAGAAAAAGTGGAGCAAGAAAAAGTAAGTAGGCTGAGGCAGCATTTCCTAACACAGCAGTTTTATAAAGGTGCTGGCCGGAAAGGTACRGCAATGGGGGTCTTCTGGGCACGCACTATTGGAGTATTACTTCTGTGAAAGCCACAGATCCGTAGCCCTGCTAAAAATATTATGTTCTAAAATTAAACTTGAAAACTAATATTGTTACATTGTCATGGATAGAAGTCAGGAAAAATCAGCAATTCTATTTTTTTTGTTACAATGCAGGGTTACAAAATGTTGAGGGTTATTCCTATGGAAAAAGAAATTAAAGAGCTTAAAGTGTSTACTCTCTAGTCAGACGAATTCTTAGTTTTTGTACATGTCCCCAGAAAACAAAAATACCTTCCTGTCCCCCAAGTATTTTGTGAAGCTATGCAAGAAACARCTGCTAGCTCTAACGTCAGAAGGGTAAGTATGGGCAGAAGGAAGAAAAGGAAACTCCTAGATCTAAAATCAGACGTTTCTTACACCAGATACCTCCCACCACTTACAATCCTATGATATTGACAGTATTTTCCATCACTTAGAGATGGATCCTGCTTCTACAGACATCTACATTAAATCCCATTGGTTTCAACATAAGGAGGCCCTAAAAGGAAGTGTGCTTTTCTAGTTGCCTCCAACGCCAGAAAATTCAGACCATATTCAGCAAAGAGATCCTACGTTCTTAAAAGAAGTCAGGCCAAGCTGGTGGTTCCCTCATCAAGATCAATGTAACAGCTCATCACAATGTTACACGCYGTTTTAGCGCACCTCTCTGCTCATTACAGCTGGCATTATTTTGATACGCAGTGTCTTGCCCACCACTCTTTAGCTTACGTGTCTGATCTTTTCTTCATGGAAACAAAAAATGGGTAAAGCTGTCATTAAATCTTATTGTTACAATGCAAGTCTAAACACAGATTTAAACCAACTCTACTCTGAGAATWAGGATCAACATCAACACTTACTCTGCTATGGAACTCGGTCCCATAAAATGTCACCACATTTTAAGTATCAGAATGCTGCCCTCACAATCTATCATTAAGATTTAAGAAGGATTTCAATTGTTGGCTTTTTCAGACATTTTCAGGCTGTCTGGCTCTATCCAGCAGTTATCTAAAAGGAAAAACAGAAYAAAACCAGAAATCTGAAACACCCCCCCAGCCATGCTATTATCTCCCCAAACCTATTAACAGAAACTATATACCTTTATTTGATCCAGATTTGAAAATATTATTTTAAGCTAGTAAGTCACATTTTCTAAATCACAAGCTTGGAATAAGGTGCACTAATAAGAGCTCCAGATTTGAAGTGGAATAGAATACATATCCCAGTTCTGGGTTTTTTTGCCAAGAAATCTTACTTGCCATATACAATACCATAGCAGGGAGCATGTAAATATACACTCCCATCTCAGAATGACAGAAAACATCCTATATAATCACAAATGATTGAGACGAAGAATCTTGTGTAAACATAAGAACAACAGATTGCGCCTTAGTTTGGGAAGGAATAAGAGGAACCAGAAAAAGGCCCGTCCTAAGCATCCCTGCTCTCTCTCAACTCACCCCTCTGTGGCTAACAGTCCGTTCTCTCGGGCCTATTTCTACCTAGATGATGGAAACCTCCAGGTCATCTCAGTTCTCAGTCACAGAAGAATCAAAAAGCCAATTCCATCAGCAGTATGAAAAGCTAAAACTGCGAAGGAAGCTGAGTGGATAAACTGCAACTTTACACCTCTGGTCTCTTCCATCCCACCAGAAGTTGATTTCTTTAATAAAGAAGGAAGTTCTGCCCCATCTCTTCTACTGTAGAATGTTTTTGTTCCTTTTGCTGCTAAGGATTCGTAAAAAGCCAGAGAGAGGGAATGATTTAACGTAAACCTAATCATTATCCTGTTACCCCAGAGGCCTTTAAAGCTTCATTTTTCTTTGCTAAAAATGAAATGGGGCAGAGTAATTTCTCCTTCTGGTGAAAGCTCTTCATATTCAGCACTTACATAGGTTTACACATGCAAATATACATTTTGATCACAGACAGGGATGATGCGTTTACASACTATAGACAAGGTGATTCTGTATTTGTTCCTGTGCATTAGCTGCTTCACGTGAGTTGACATCAAGACATCTATCTACAAGTCAAGCCTAGGTCCTGGACTAGAAAATACCTGTACGGGATGTCCCCAATTGTTTAGTAAGTTTCTTCCTCATGTCAGAGCAGAAAATATGTTCTGGTTTTCCTGCTGCAACTTTTCATACATGCCAAGACAGTCTGACATAGCAATGCATGCAGACGCTTTATCTGCTAGGAATTCCAATATGACACAGTGAAGTACTTAACCTTCCTAGAATGAAGAAGGAGCTATCAGTGAAGAACACCAGCTTCCACTTGCATCTGATTACAAAGYATTTCTCATTTTAAAACAGAACGCAGAAAGCTGGATGAAGAGCTGGCACAGAAGACATTTCTTCAGGGAAACAAACGCTGATTTCTGTTACTCTGCTTTGGAGTTTTGATAAAACGGTGGGGTACTTCTGTGGGAGGCGTCACGTGGTGAATCAAATGTTGGGTGAGATGGTTGAAACAGGAAGTAGAGAGATCTTTGTTCTTTCAGCTCCATGGAAGTGAAGGACAGGTTTTTGCTTGCTAGAAGRGAAACATCCACATCTCACAGCCTATGAGCAAGCAACAGGACCACCTTCTTCTTGAATGTCAGGAGAGGATCTGGAATCCCAAAATAAAAAAACAGGAGAGGTAGTTTAGGAATCAGAATAAAATACATTCAACATTAAAATGCCCACTGGTTCATTACTTTAAAAGCCCAATTCTAATGGACAAAATTAGCTGGCTTCAGAAACTGCAACAATCCCTTGCTCTGTAAGATTTTATATCTAACTGTAGACATCCATAAGCTGGCTAAGGAAATACTACAGAAATGCTGAACTACACACTTACTCAGAAGCAAYGCATCCAAAAATATACCAGTGTTAATTAGCTATGGGGCTTCTTAACTGTGGCTCCAACATATAGCATGACAATGTTGAGGTAGCACCAGAATGCACACTGCACACAGAGAGAGTATATTCTGCTACAGCAGGTCACAATTCAAAGAGACACCATAAACTATCACCTAATTATCTACGAAACCGTCAGTACTGTAGAGGAAAAAAGCACTTATGACAGTTGTAAGACCACAAATTAAGTACTTACTTTTACTCATTTCTCCCCACTTATCCACAGYGTAGACATACTTCAACAACTGGCATCTTGTCACTGATCTCCTGGCCTTTCATCAGTGACACTCACCTGGTACCATCTAGCCACAGTAGCTGCTAAGACATGATTTTTTTGCTTTAAGTTTGATGCCAGCCTGGATTGGAAGGTAACGTGGGTGTGCTGCTGCACAGCTAGTGCCAGAAACTTTTATCATTCTCCTGTACTACAATGAGAGGTGTGAAAGAGAATTTTTTTTTCTTTGGTTTCTCTTTCTCACATACAAGAACATGAGGATACACCGTATTTTCTAACCCCTTGCTCTCTTTTCTGTCCTTATTTYTCATCTTATTACCTTTAGTTGATCAAGTTCAGAAATAATCTTCCAGTCACAATTTTCAACTCCAATGTTAGAAGTAGCGAGTAGATCATGAAAATGGAAATACAGCACACGTCACCATCACTTTTTCTCTGAGGCACTCAAATATTTCAGCTGATTATGAGCTTGACCATCCATGCTCACACTGTTGGGAAAGTCTTATTCTTGTTATGAAGATGGGGAAAACAGACCTGGAGAGCTGCAACAAAACATGCCAAAGGTTTGTGGCAGAGCTGAGAACAGAATATAGCACTCTGTTACACATCTTAACTACCAGAATATCTTTATTTCATTCACTGGAAAAAAAATAAATCAAAACTCCAGAAGCTGATKGTCATCCTTAGAAATTTTGAATGTACTTTTTTATATTTGATAATTGACATTGCGTTATGTTCTTTTTCTTCCAATCCTACTGTTTAACAAATACAACTTTTAAGATAACTACTCCAAGTTAATACAATTACACAATTAGCGTCTCTTAGCAGAGCAAACTGACATCATGGGACAGGAATTTTATAACTTTAAAAGCATTTATTCTTGTTAGAATATATAGTTAAATCAAAGTTTCTTTCAAGCAAAGCCCAAGCTGAAAGTTAACACTGTGGCAACATTCCAGTTCTCTGAAAGTATCCTACAAAAAATTAAAATCTCAATGACTGATTTCTTTGGACAGGAAAAAAAAAAAAAAGAAAAAGAAAAGAAAAAAAAACCCTAAATCAACCAACAAACCTAACAAGTTTATTACCTGATATTAAGTACCTAAATAACATTATGCCTTTACTCACCATTATTTTTGATCAATCCACATTCCCTTCAGTGAGCCTAGAGAGAAAGAGATGAACAAATGAAATTAAATTTGCATCTAGGAARCTATTCAGATCATACATGATTATCTGCACAAGACACAAAAGATTAGCTGTACCTTCCAGGAACTAGTTAACATTTTCAGACATGCTGATGTTACTTTTCAAATCACCATAGCCACCCCCTCCTTTAGTTTAAGGGAAAGAGTTGTCAAGTGAATTGGGCCCAAGTATGGAAGACCCAGGACAGGCAAACTTTAACTAAGAACAGGCTGGGGAGGAGAAGCATATACCCACAGCATGCCTGAAAGGCTTCTGTTCAGAAACCATTCTGTTTCCTGGARTAAAATCATGTGTGTCATTCATTCCACAGAATGCAGTTTACACCRTTCTGAATTCCCTTTTTCCCTGGAATTTGTTAGTTTCTACTTTATTGAGAACAGGCTACAGCCCATGCTCGACCGACTGTACCTGGAGCATGAAGTATACACCACTACCAAAACTACTTAATTGTGCATATTTTGAAGATAAACAACCTTGCTATGGTAAGCTCTCATCAACAGACACACATTCCAGTTTCATAGGAACTGAGATGGATGCAATTTAAGCCCCCAGAAAGGCAAGAAACTTTCATGTTAATAACAAACCACTGTAGCAAGGAAGCCCAATGACTGTTGTCAAGGATGCTGAGCTGACAACCTAACTGGAAGAATAATGCATTGCTATAAGCAGAACTATCTCATCACACAGAACTTACACTATTAAAAACTCCCAGTATCCTCACCAAAGTATTACTAGCTTCCACTCTCCTGCACCACACAGCATTTCTGCAAGCACCAGGGACCTGCACCTTCAGAAAAACTGCAGTCAGCAGATGATCCCTAGCCCTGTATTTCAGGGTAGTTATTCCATCCTCATGTTGTCAGTTCCGACCCTTCCTATTCAAGTCCTCCCTCAAGAACCTGCCAAGCACTATGTGACTTTGAGAGATTGAGGAACCAACAGCAAATGATTCACAAAACAATTAACTTGATAAGGAACAGTTATCAGGAACTCTCCCAAGCTTACTTATCAATTYCCAACGCCAATCTTTGAAAAGCTGGGTTTTCTTTCACTTATTCTAAAACTACGAATAAACTAAATTAAATACTAAAGTAAGTCTTATTATAAAAAAGCAGCAGGTGACACTTAAAGCAACTCATACAAAGGAATGTTTCATCTATYGCTGAAATTCAGTTTGCTTTAACCAATTTTTTTTAATTTTATTTTAAGAAGTTCACCAACTTTGGATGCCCCAGTTTTTAACTGCTCTGCTTGATATACTTTCTATCCGACTTTCACAGATTATGTGGAAGCAACATTCACACTAGTACCAACAGAACTTGCAGATGTAACTGGATATAGATCAAGGCTATTGAAAATTAGCAGGCACTGAAATTGAGGTATCAACTCTACAGTTAAAATCTAGTGGAAATTATGAAGAAGAAAAAAAAAAAAAGACTATTTTTCTCCTTTCATGCCTTACTTAATGAACACACAATCAATTGATCTGGAACGTGAAATATTTGTGAAAACTCAACATTATATATATTAATCCTTTTCTGTTAAAAATTCTGAAAATATTACTTTTATTAAGCTTTGACCTATTGCCCATTCATACTTTTTTTTTCCTCTACCGTAACTAAAGGTTAGTTTCCATAAACTTTAAATCTCACATTCAGATAGACAATTTCTTGGATACAGGCAACTTCAGGAATTTCAAAGCCAAAAAGAGATGAAGAAACATCTCATAAATAAATTTAACAGCAAAACTGTAGTATTTGTCTTCTCATATAGATCAACATGCCCTATTACCAACGACCAATGGGAAAAAAAAGAAGTGTTCAGACATAGTCAGCACACTGGAATTGAAAACTATACTAAAATGAATAGTGTACAGCTATGCTACCAAGTTTCACCCCACCTCTCACACTCTGTTTTAAGGTACCCTTACTTTTAATTAGATTGGCCAGCAAAAACTCAGATTCATCAGATCTGGCTTTCCAAAATACTACCTTTCTCTCTCTCTCTCTCTCTCTCACACACACAAATGCTCCAGGAGATAAGCAGAATTACCAGGGACATAAAAGAAGATTCCTCTCCTCTTCCCCGAGAAGTAGGTGAGGAAGGAAAGACCTAGAAACAGGTTTATATAGAAAGACCAAGACACAAAAACTTGAAAGTTAAACGTGGTGGAGGTGTGTGAAGACACAGAAAGCAAAATTAGCACTACAGGTCACAAGTAGTCCACTGAGGTCTTTCCAATGGCTTAAAAAGTGTCAAATTTAACCTGGAAAGCTGATAATGACAAAAGCTTAAATTATAAACTCAACAGAAGGAGCTTACAGTCCTGCAAAAAATAGCTGCCCTCGTGCTCCTTCCACTTTCTAGGTAACTTTTAAAAAGGCATCTAAACCCAATCTATGAGGTAAAGCAGAGAACCGTAATAGGAAAGGCTAAGACTGGTGTGATTGGAGAAAGAAAGGGAGTGCCTGAGTGTGGAGGCATGAAAAGGTACATAGAGGAGGAACAGGGCTCTCAGAAGGGCTTGTGTTAATGGCACCCAGGTTAGCAGGTCATCAAGACSCCAGCACATCCCCCTGCAATTTCAGAAGACACCCAGATCTGGAGACAAAGAACAGTCATAATCGAGAGAGTGGGACAGGGCAGAGACACAGACCACTGTCACCTCCAAAAGGGCACACAAAGGCATGTTTGAAACCTAGAATGGTTGCCAACCTATGAAGAGGCCAGAAGACATAAGGACCTGCCAGCTAATGTCCCTTGTCCTCTACAAGGGATCCTGGATTTAGTATCTGGACACGAGCAACACCATGCCAGACTGCTGGACACACAGCTGAAACACCCCTGCTATGGTGCTTGGCTGCTGGACAAACATCTCAAGCACTGCACACATTCTGCTGCTTATGAGATTGCAAGCCTGAGTGACTGTTTTTCTTCACTTTATATTTTAAATAAAGTCACCTTCCTCTCCTATGAGGTTTCCAATGGGTATTTGGTACATTGTTAGTACAACGTTGTAACAGTACTGCCTACAGCAACAGAGAAAACGGAAGACTGTTTTACAGCTGAGCTTTGTATTCCATGATACACACGCACATGTGCTCCTTGAATACTCTTTAGGCAAAGAATCATCCTTCTGCCACATTCCATTTTAGAGAAATCCTCCTCTTTTTATTTTTTTAATCCTCCAAAGACTGTGTGGGCCCTCGCATCTTGCATTCACATAACCTCCGGCATGTCAGGACTGGTTTCAAACATTGTTCCTTTTCTAGTTTTTAAGAATGAACGTGGGAGGTGTTCAAGAGATACTCCAGACTCTTCACAGACTCGGTCAGAATTTTTAGCCTTAGTTGGCCCACGATTTTTGACACCCCTGAATGACAGGTCACAATCGTAAGATGTGAAATCTTACGATTTGCCTGTTCATGCAAATCTTCACGCTGCAGACTCACAGCACTAGCAAGATTGTAAAGCAATGCATATAGTTGATTTGACATATACCAGGGTAACAGAAAACTGATTTTTTGTGKTTTTTTTTTTTTAAGATACCACTTCTCACAGCTCTTGTGCATTCAAAGCAATTAAGAATAAATATTAATCCAAATGAATTTACTTACTGCTAAAATAGTGTACAACTGCATGGGAAAGAAAGTTGATTGCTTATTATTCTTTTAACTATACTATAAAGCAGAATTATCCTTACATGCAATATGCCAAAGGCAAATCCCTTGGCGTATTTTAACAATTCATACATAGACATGTATAAGTAGGAATATTCATCAGTAGCAGCATACTGTGCCTTAATGTTATGTTGCTCATAAGCTGCTACTACTGTTACTAGGTGAATAATATAGCACATAAAATTGGTAAAATGTTCCTTTGGAAATTTTTCTCATAAGCAGCTACTGCTTTCAGAACTAGTTGTGACAAACACACTTATATTTCTTTTGAGTTATTTCACCCATTACAAACAACTACTTCACTATTAGAGCATCTAAGATAACACGCCACGTCTCCACAAGATCTAAAGCTGTGCTTCTCATTTAACCACTTCAATTTTTTACTTTTACCTGACATGCGTGTTGAAAATGCTGTCAGTTATAATTCTATGACAAACTTGAGATTTCAAGAACTGTTACCAAATACAGAACATAAGGAATCTCATGCTAGTGACTGCAATCTTTTTGCTTTCAGTAAGAAGCCCCACCATCCTTTTTTTTTTTTTTTAACCTTAAACAAAGTACCATTCTATAGTACAAAATACCTCCACTAATTTTGAAAAATTTAGGGCATACCGGACCTGCATGTTACTGATGTGGAAAGGAGAGATASTGTTTTTAGTAATAGTTTCACGTGTTTCATCATGTGTAAAGTCCTTTTCACCTTATTATCAACAATCACATGAATCCATAAGGCTACAATCGATTTCACTATCAATATAATCTCTCCACTCTCCATAAAACTTAGTTTGCACTGTAGATTACTTCTATATTCCGGTTTTGTCAAATGACTTGGAAGCCACCCCCTTTGTGCACTCCTGTGTCGGTATGACATAAAGACATCAGAGAAGGCTGTAACTGTTCAGATTAGCAAAATCCATCCAGCACACAGATCCCACGAATAACAACGATGGCACAAGAATAACCATAACCAGCGCTATTTTTGTAGCCGGAGATGAAGAGACTAATTTCGGATGATACATTTCGGTTTCTCTTCTCCACGTACGCTGGCAGCTGCAGCTSCTCACCGAAAGCGCGTTCCCGGCCGTTCCTAACTCGGCTGCAGGGTACCGCTGTGCAGGAAACGGGCTCTGCCTCCCAGCCATCTGCTGCAGCCTGGCACCGCTGCCCGCCCGCTCCCGCCGGAGCGGCGGCACGCCCTCGCCCCCGGCTCCGAAGTTACTTTTCAGGGCGGCGGGCGGGTCGAACCGGCCCGCTTCCCACCCCCTCACCCGCGCCCCGGCAGGTGTCCCCGGGGGGCGCCGGCCGTCACCACACGGACACCCCCCCACCCCCGCTCGGAGGCCGCGGTGCGGGGTGAGGCGGGCGGGGAGCCGCCCGGGGAAGCGGCGGGCGCGAACATTCCCGGGCCCAGCCCAATCACGGAGCAGGACGGGGAGGCGGGTGCGCGGGCGCCCGGGCCCAGCCCAATCAGGGAGCGGGGCACCAGGCACCGGGCTGGGTGCGGTCCCCCGCCGGGGGCCGTTGTTCCCCGCCACACTCACCTGAGCGCGGCCGAGGCCGCGGGGCCGCGGCCGGCCCCGGCCTCTCCGCCTCTTCCTCTCACTCCGCCATCTTCCCCTCCTTACCTCGGCCACCCGGCGGGGGGCTCGCAGCGCCCGGCGACGCCGGGCCCGCCCACTCGGCCGCAAGCCTATTGGGTGCCGCTCATATGCATCACCCGTCCAGTTTTGGCGGTGATTGGTCACCAGCGCCGTCCATCACGGGGGCTGGCCTCCCGCCTCCAAGGCTTTCCTTTCTGATTGGCCCCGGGGAGGGCACACGCCTGGAAAAGGATTGGCTCAAGCCGCGTGAGCAGGGCTGGCCTGGGGCGCATCCTCCGCTGACCTCCACGAGAATTTAAAGGAGCCGCTCGCGAAGGGGGGGGCGGCGGCGGCGGGAACGCTTGCCCCGCACCACCGAGGGGCGGGCGCCCGCCCGCGGGGTGAGGTACCCCGGCCCGGCGGCCCTGGCGATCCGCCCGTCCCAGGAGGGAAGGGGGCGGAGGGGCCGCGAGGGACCCGTTCTGGCAGGACCCCCTTCGAGCTACGGGGCTGGCCGCAGCCCGCCCCGGCCCTGCCGTGCGGGGGGAGCGGGTCCAGGTCCGTGTGGCCGTCACGGGGCCCCMAGGCCATCCCCCTCACTCGTACCCGGCCCGCGCCTCACAGGCACGGCCCGCTCGGGCGGGGGTGCCTCCGAAGAGCCCCGGGGCGCGACCGTTAGTGACCGCTGCAGAGCGCTCGGGCTGCCGCTGCCGCTCCCCCGTCCTCCATTTCACCGCGCAGCCAAGGCGCGTCCGCCCCCCGCCCCGCCTGTGTGAAATCCCGGCTGAACCAGCGCGGCCGCCCGCACGGGCCGCGGTTATCAAGTGATCTTGATTGCTCTGAATAACTGCCTTTATTCATTCTGCCAGTTTTTGTCTCATCTGCAAAACCTATTTTKTTTAGCAGCGGTAATTTTACACTTCAAGCTGACGGGCGAGTGTATTGAATAGCGTGAGGAGGAGTACTTACCCATTCACAAAACTCTGGAGAAACACCCCCATTTAACCGTGATTCATCACAGACAACTACTACAAGCCATTTCGGTTGAAATCTTAATCCATTTAATGCACGCTTTTCTACTATGTAGTGTTTTAATGCAGATTGTCAGCTTAAATGAAACACTTCTGCCAACTGAAATATTATATCCACACACTACTTACAACCAAAGTTGTAGTTTCAAAGAACTGAAAGCAGACCTTTCAAGTAATTTTCTGCTGTAAAGTTACGGAAACTAACATTATTTTTACTTCTGCTCCTCCTGAGTCAAATCCTGTATTCATTCTTTTGTTTTGCCCAGACTTGATGCCAAGCTAATGAGCCTACAGCTATTTAAGTCAGCTAATCAATACTGAAAGGTGGCAAATGAGTTATCAGACCTATTTCTGCTTTCTGTAGTCTTCAAAATACTCTTAATAGTTAATGAAAACTTATTGGCCGCATGCAGCCAACCATCCAGACATTCTCAATATAACAAACTTGAGTATGCAGATTTGAAAATAGACTTTACTTCCTATTTGCCAATAGACTGGAAAATGATTCATCTGTACTTAAATACCTACCCCATACACTGCTTTTTCAAAAGACAAAGATGAAATATTTAGTTCTGCCTTTGAGCTGATAATCTTATCCCTCTTCCAGACTTTAACCTTCACAGATGACCTTTGTTCTCAAGCAGACTTCATTTCTACAAGCAATCACATATGCTAAKAACATTACATCGTGGAGATCTGCTTTTATCTGTACAGTTTAGTTTTGAACAATTTTAAATTTAACATAAATTTAAGATCTCAGCTCTGTAAAACTTCTCTTACCGTCTAACACCTTTTAAGTTACATGTTAAATACACAGATTTCAGAACACTGAGTAAGATACTCAGGGGCTTCCATGTGATTTATACAGCTAACAGCAAAGTTAGATTCTGATAGTTCGGGGGTTTTTTGTTTATTGTGGGAGGGTTAGTTGAGTTTTGTTTTGGTTGTAGGGTGGTGTTTGTTTTGGTTTTTTTTTTTTTTTTTTTCTGTGCACCTATTAGCGTATTTGTGTTCACCTTAAAGCATATTAGCATAAATACCTGATTTCTAAGGTGGGGGCTTATAAGGACAGACGTCACAAGCTAGCATCGGTATTATATACCCTTCAATTAGAACAAGACTACAACACTATCGGGAGGGGAAAAAAAAAAAAAAAGAGGCTAGTTTAGAACCATGAAGAGGTATAAAGCTCATGTTGTTATGGGATCCATAGTGCAGTATTATGAGTGCATGTCCTCTTCTGGAGCTCATGTTTTGCACTAGTTTCCTCCACTCTACCAGCAGAATGAAGGATTATTAATACCCTGAAAACAAGCTCAGTTATAAAAAAATTGATCTGTAAGGCCTGCTAGCACCATCCTATGGGTATTTAACTTTTCCAGTCATTAAAGGATAGTCAATTACCATACAGGAATAGTTTTGGGTTTTTTTAATACAGTGGAGGGTTTATTTATGGATTGATAAATACAATATCCAGTCTCACTGGGACAGTAAGGCACAACTGTAGGTTACAACTATATAGCCAGAAGAAAGCAACACCTACTTTTAAGCAGATCACAAAGCCTACACACACTCTTTTACTTTTCAATCTGTTAACATTGTTACATTCCTATTTTACATGACATGGTCATAAAACTATAATGTTACTTTCTCATACAGAGTAGAGGTTTTTAATTTACATTTCTTTCTGGAATTGTGCTGCACTCTGCAAAGCGATAAAGTGCAACATTTCACTTTGCAATTCCTTAATTTAAAGCAGATCAAAAATCCTTCAGAGACTTGCATGTTATTCTCTAACACAAGTGATGGTTAAAGGAACCGAGAAAAAAGGAAATGCACATTTGAGGGTAGTTTGAGACTGGTAAGTGTTTATAGAAATGTTAACACATGACATAGAGAAGCAGTTATAACACTGATTCTTCAATAAAGAAGCTCCCAGGGTTTTTTGGTTTTATTGGAAGGACCTCCCAGACTATAGGTTGCTCCAGCTGAACTAGATTAGATCATTTGCCAATCTAGCCACAGAAAATTATGTTACTATTGAATATTCAATAATTTTGATCTCTTGATTTTATCAGCATTATGTTAATGGTATTAATCATCTTACACTTGCAAAGAGATTTGTGTAGAAATATATTCTGAAATATTTGGGATAATATGTACTTCCCCAAATTATATTCTTATGCCAGAGCTTTCATAAATACAGCTACCACCCTCAACACAAATCTAAGACCAGGATTCCATACTGGAAAATGTAAATAATTACTGATTATCCAGGCCACTGTGATTTAGAAGAGGAAAAAAGAACAAAAAAAAAAGTCAGTACTATGTTTCATGACACTTATTATCAGGGGGCAGTGACAGAACTACAAATCCAGATTTTGGCATGACTAGTTTTCTTGCATTATGTACACTGGTAAACAAGTTTACACTTTCAGAGGCAAAACCACCTTGATGAGCAGAGGGATCCTAGAGCAAAGCAACCTGGAGAGGGCACTTCATGGTCCACTGGCTGTCAAGCCTGCAAGCTACTCAAAGGAAAGAAACAAGTTTCTGCGTCTGCTACTGGAACAATTTAAGTGACTTAGTGCAGAATTCCTATTCCTTTTGAGGACACCACAGCCTGTCTTCACCACAGATTCTCTTATTGTCCCTGTGAATTCACCCCACAAAGAATAAAATCTATTCACAGTACTTTAAAGTACTCTAGGCTATCATCATGCATTCAGTGCTAGTTGTACAATGAAGCCATAGAAAGTCCTCAAGTAAAAGGCAGATTTGGAAGCTGGGAAGAAACAAATCTCCATGTAAAGAGCCAAATGGGGGGTAGGGGGGGAAGGCAACTGTAATGTGGTGTTGCTACTGGAAGCAAAAAGTGAATCATTATCACTGCACCTAGTATCTGAGTAGATGCTTGTCTCCAAAGTGTTTCAGAGGGCGCTTCTGTGGCATGCTCCTGTATTTCCATTCTCAGATTCAGAGCTCAGAAGAATCAGTTTGTAGATTAAACAGTAGTACGTAAGGAGAGACATTTTTTCTGAAACAGTAGTGCAGAAGGAGACAAGGGAGAAAGGGTAAAAAAATGGAAAGAAAAGATTTCAAATAAAAAATAGAATGCTCCTTTCCAAGTTGCATGGCAGCCATTTCCCTTTGTTCCTGATGCACAGGGAATGTTCACATTGGTAGAACAAATCAGGGAGGGGTTGGAGATGTATTGTATATGCACCAGTAGCAATGCTCTGGGGGAAGGTGCTAAGGAGAAAATGAAGTTCTATTCATTATATAGTAGGGAGAGAAAGGAATAGGTTCTCCATCCATCAGTGAAGAAATCGAATGCTCATTTTCTGCTCTACATCCACCTTCTCCAAAACCTGCAATAAAATTCAGAAACAGCTACTTAAGTTACTGTACATACTTCTCTCCTACAAGGTTTCTTACTCTAGTATAGAGGAAATGGGCAGGAACATGGGATGTCTTCAATTTGGCATGCCAGTCTTTCATCTAGTAACTGCTATTTTTCATTCTGGACTAAGGTCCTTCCAAGGAAAGAAACTTCAGCTGTTAAAGCTGGAAGAAGGCTGTCAACCAAAAAGTAAGTAATGCAGTTTCAGTCTGCCAACAGCCCAGAAAGGCTTGGATTCCCAAAATTAGATTGTGTGGGAATGCATGGCCAGGAAACAGAAGGGAGAACAGAGTAGAGGAAGGGGCACGAGCAGTCATTAAAGAGCTAAAAATCAAGACCACGGCATCACTAACACAGATCATTGTAAAACTGGGGTGGCAACTTCATTCACTGAATTGCTATTAACTCTGAGGTACGAAGACATTAGTCTGCTCCAGGCTGTTTCAGGCAGTAGACTTCAGTGTTCCAAGATCAGAGTAATTTAAGTTTGAAGAGACATCTGGAGGTCTTTTAGTCCAACTCCCTCAACTCCTGYTTAAAGCAGGGCCAGCTAGATCAGGGCCTTGTCCAGTTAAGTTTTAAATATCTCCAGGAGGTTCTACAACTTCAGCACCTATGATCATCCTCTTGGTAAGAAGTTCTCCTTATAGCTAACCAGAATTTCCCATGTTGCAACTTGTTTCTGTTGCCTCTTGTCCTATCTTTGTCCACCTCCAAGATGAGTCAGGTTCCTCTTGTCAATACCATCCCACTAGGTAGTTAAAATTGTTCTGCTATAGGACAACTTTCTCCACTGACTATATAATGGCTCCTTACTGTTACCTATTTCTGACTAACAAAAGATGTAATTCAAAGGACTAGAGCTAGGAACTTGAATACTGGTATTAGTTGTGTTGCTAAAATCTAAAAGTGAAAACTGATCAGCACAATTATAGCAGAAGAATTACTAGCACAGTTGTAACTGTGCTAGTCAGGCTACTTGTGTAGAAAGAAGTGGTTACAAAAGAAGAGAGTGAAAATTCTGCAGTATATTCAGTGCTGTAGCTTATGTAAGAGTATGAAGAAACATGGACTAATTATTAATACCCCGACAGTAGGAAAAAAAAAAAAAGTCCTTATAAAGAAGGGAAGAAAAAGAGCTAGCAGAAGGCTTGCTTTGCCCACATACAGGCAGGCAGGATGATTTGAATGACTTCTCTGTTTCCATTTGCATTTAAGTCTGAATGACTTGCCCATTACTGAGCAGTTTCATTTAGTTGCTAAAAGTGTAGTTTACCAACCTTTACAAACTCCGCAAAGGAGATGGCACTATCCCCATCTTGATCAGCTTCCTGGATTGTCCTGTCAGCAATGCTGCCCAGCTGCTCATCTGAAATGTTTACACCAACCATCATCCGTAATACCTGTAACATACAGAAGTCCCCAGATTATTTTATTTTTTTAAAGAAGAAAACAAAATAACCATTATTGACATAGGAACAGAAGTATTCTTAGTGCTGTTTTTCTCATGTATACTGTTAAAATAACACCATACAAGAACAACCCTGGAAGATTTCCATGGAAGTAATTTATAGACAGACTTCTATTTGTCCTTTGCACATCAAGGCTTTCAGGAAAGACAGCTTCCTTTTGTAGCCACCTTTGACAAAGAATCCTGCTTTTTCACTAGGCAGCAGGAAGAGGTAGAAGTATGAGAAAGCTTTTGTAACTAGGAATAAGTACGTTTTGTTCCAATGCTTTTGTCTATTTTTTTCCCACACAACATACCAACATTTGGTTGAATATCTGCTGTTTGAGACAGTTGCCTACAGGAATCCTCTAAGTATATGGTCAAATGATAACTGCCATTACCCTCTACAGTTAGTAAAGCATTTTCTGTGCAGATAGAAGAGGGCAGTCTCAGTCAAAAGCAAATCGTTGTCCTACAACAGGAACCACAAATTGTCATGTCTACTTCCCAGGATTAGTAGTATGTAATTACTCCTAGCTCAAGCCTCGTTTCATATATATGCAGCACTGATGAACTTTGATTACCTTTGCTGCGATTTCAAGAATTTTTATTCTATTGAAAGGATGCACAGAAGATCAGGCAAACAACCTAATCCACCTCAAGGATTGTCCCTGTGAAGTCCTGTTAGAAGCACCTTTGAAAGTTATAGAAGGTAGTTCTTAGGAGCTTAGTGTATGTGTTGGATATTTAGGTATCATTTCCAATAGGATCTGCTTAGCCTAACGCTCCGGTTTAAACTTGAATCTAGCATTCCCAGTCTGACAGAACAGCCTGGGCTACCAAATGAGGTTGAAGTCTCATACCATATCTAAAGCTTTAAACCAGAGATAAGCAATTAGCCACCAAATTGCTCCAGGAGTTCTTTTGAGACAACTGTTGTAACTCCCCTCTTCATTCTAAATGGGTGTGAAGTCTCAGAGAAGGTCACGATGGAGTCATTCAAAGCAGCCCTGTGCTATTTACCTGAAGAAGCTCATCCCTGGAAATCTTGTCATCTTTATCTAGATCATATAACCGAAAAGCAACTACAGGGAAGAAAAGAACGAGCAGCTTAATTCAAGTGCCATTATTTTTCTTCATAACAATACATTTATCTAAAAAAAAAATAAAAATAATAGTAGGTATTCATAAATCATTTTAAGAGAATTAGCTCAGAATTTTAATTCACCGTAAAATTCATGTTCAGTTCCATAAAGTGTTATTACCACATACAGGACTAACATTATTACCAAGAAGTGAAAAATCTTACGTACTCAGTATAAGTACTGTCAGAAGCACTCTGCTTGCAGAGGTATTTCTTCAAGGCCTCGAGTCATGGAACTATAATTACCACTAAGATACATTAAATCCTTTAACTTCAAAGCCAACCATTTTTATATTACCATCCATTCTCTTTGACTATATTCTGGATGAGATATGACAGAAATTTTAAGTGCTCTGAGGACTGTTGCCAACTTTGATTAGCCAGCAAGAGCATTCTGCTCATACTGTAGGCAGATGTCCAAATACTCAAGAAAGTACTCAGCTGAAGGTGAGGAAAAAGCACTATATTATATGGAAGACTGGACAAAGAAGCAGAAAAGCCCATTCACGTACAGGATGTGGCTTCTAAATCTGAAATAATTTTGGATGCAAACCATTTTGAAACACTTCTGTTATAAGACATTTGGAAAAGCATACACATTACTCAAGAAGAATGGGTCAACTGTTGACATTTTGAACAGATAAGCTTGCAAGTTAAAAAAAAAAAAAAAAAATCAGGTATTAGTCGATATCATTCCACAGGGAACGACTGTACAGAAGATCCCAAGCCCCTTCACTCCCTTCCCAGAAAAAACAGAAGAAGAAAAATAATTGCTTCTATAGGAGGGTTCACATTTCTTACAGTGGAGTTTGTTACTTCGGCTGTTCAGTGGTTCTGGTCCATTCTGGTCTTTGCTCTTTTCATTATCTTCGATGGGTCGGAAGTGGGCTAGTGTCCTCATGAATCCACGGAAATTCACCTGGTCCTCTCTGCGTAAGCATTTCAGCAGGTCAATTTTAGCATAGCTTATACAAGTTCTTTATTTCGGTAAAGAAGAGTATAAATGTCTAAAGCATTAACACCATGCCGACTCTTCCACTCCCACCTCCCTGGGGTTTGGCTGACTATGCTCAAACCCAGCTCTGACACAGTGCAGTTGCAACCTAGGATCACGCTGTTGTCAAGTATGATGTGTGAAAAAAGAAGCTGTGAGAAGTCTTGTCAAGGGCTCCCTTCCCCTTGCCTGCAAACTCAACTTAAGCTCAAGCCCTCACCCTTGGCCCTTGCCTGAGCTATCCCGCAGCTATGCCYGAGTCTGCCAATGTATCTTGCTGATCTGGACCCTGATTCCCTGGATTGACCCGAGACTTGCTTCACCACTGTCAMCTTATCTGGCAAACGCTGGACTGTCAGCTGACGTGACAACAGTCACTGGACCTGCTCTGCTTTTCTTGYTCAGGTGCTCTGCCCTTTGTCAGCAAGTACATCGCCCCTGCCAGCTTTGCTGTCACCCTTGCCTCCTGCTTGTGGGGCAGCCATCRCTCACTGCTCCCTGACAAACACCTCTTCTCTAGAGTTTCTGTGGGAACCAGCTACACATAAGTACTTTCCAGGGCTCCTGCTTTCTATTCAGGAAACCCTGCCTGGTATTAGCTGATGATATGACTTAATTAGACAATTCGATCTTCATCAATCAGTAACGACAAATGTGTTCAAGAGCAGCAGCAGATTCCATAGAACCATCTAGAGAGGTATAATGAAGAGAGACAGTACTGCAAATTTGATCATGTCTTTGGATTTATGTTAGAAGTGCTGTAAGCTGTGTCTTAAATGTAATCAAAAACTAAAAACAAACTAAAAAAGCTGATCTAATAACAAAGGTACACTTAGAGGCTAAAAGGTGAAAACCAAGACTTAGTTAATTGCAATACTACTTAGGATAAAACAGTACTGCTACAAGTTTGCTTTAAGAACCAAAGTCCATACATGCGCTTGACCTTCTTTAGAAGTGTTCAGCAGCATAGCAAGAAGAGTGGAAAAATGTGACGTGAAGCCTGAGTCTGTCCATGAATAAAGCACACAAAACTCTAAGGTTGTAAAGTATTTCTCGTTACAGAATGAAAACATGCTGAGGAAACAACGTACCCATACACATTCCATGACAAGTTTGAGGTGTTCAATTATTAGTAAATTCAAATTCTGTGCTTTAATTATCAGCATTTCACTTCTATCAAAACTTCTGATGAACTACAAATTTTGTGCCTGCTCGCAAATTCAGTCCATTGGAACTCACCCTTCTGGAAAGAAGGCATTGATAATTCTGTCTCCCAGTGGATTGATGGCAAGCTCTGGAATCCGCTGGAAGTCTTCACGGCTAAGTAAAGCAAGAACACAAGAAGTCTGCATAAAGTTGAAGTCAGAAGAGAAAAAGTTGCTTAAAAAGAATTCACAGTAAAACATCCGTTGGGTTCTATTTCTGCAGTAAGACACTTGGTGGTTTTTAAAATGTAACTCCTTAAATCATGTTTTCTCTATGACTAATGGCACAAAACAAAGCAAAAGACAATGCCAAGCCTGTATTACATTACAGACTAGCAGTGTTCATTTATCATGTTAACAGCACTTCTCAGATGCTAACATTGTTTGTGCTAGAAACCTTCCTGTAATGATGCCAACTAGTTTGCAGTTTAAGGAAAGGAAAGTTTCTGAAATGGCTTTGAAGGAAAATAAAAAATGAGCATTTTTTTTTCTTAAATAATTATTTTGGTACTGAATCATTTGAGTTGGCATGATTTTTCCAACTACCCCATTCCAGATTCTGGGACAATACCATACTCCTCCAAACATACCATAGGGGATCTGCATATTCTAATAGAATTTTCTTTTGTTTAATGCAACAACTTTGTATCTTCTTATAAATGCCAAATTTCAGATTATTTTATCTTCAACCAAGCAGTGCCCTATTTTAAAGTAGTAAATTTAGACTTTGACAGGGGCCTGTACACCAGATGTAACTTCACCAGTACGTCGCAAATATTCACTGCTCTTGCCAGCCATTCTCCTTTCTGCTCATGACTATATGTACACAGTATAGTATAAGCATAGCTACGCTTACATTGTTATAGCTTTTTCTGATTTGAAAGACATCATAAGCTGTACTGACGTAAACACATCTTAGATCAGTTTGACATGAACACAGGGTTCATCCTATTATTAGAGTTGCACTAATAATTTTTCTTTTCTTTCAACCTAATAGAATGCCACTGACAGGAAAGTGCGATAATCTTGGTATGACCAAGGCAGACACACCAACTGTCTTAGGTGAATACTTCGGTCAACAATTTTGGTTTTGGGTTTTTTGGGGTTTGTGTTTTGGTTTGGTTTTTTCCCCACTACAACAGAGCACAGCAATTTATCAGTTAGTAAAAGATGTATTGCATAATACTTTAGGTTTTAAATTGCAAAGATAACCGCAATGGGGTAAGGCTGTAAAAAAAAACCAAAAACAAAAACAAAACTATTCTGTCTGGACGCATAACTTGACATTTCCTGCCCAGTCTCCAGAAAAATTGGCAATTCCCTTCAAGTCAAATGCAGTCCTGCCATTTTTGAAGTTTGGATCAAAGACTCAAACTTGGTTACTAAATGTTTGCTACTTTTGAAACCTATGCTCACTAAATGAGTCCGCAACAAGGTTTGATTCATGATGTCATTACATCAAAAAACTGGCAGAGTAAAGTAAACACGAACAGATTTTGAGATTATTTAAGCATACTGGCCTTTTATAATACTGTGATCTTAAAGACAGAAAAAAAGGAATTGGCTAACCTTATTACTAGCCTGAGAAAGGCACAGAAGCAAGACATTCTAGTTTCAAATGCATTCTAAAGCACTCCTTGCAGCCAGTCACACCACAGCACTGTTAAGAGTCCCAATTATAATGTATCTGTTACAACACAGTTAAACTGTTTGACCTTCTAATAGAGTGACCTGACCATATTTTTAAGCTATCCCAGCAAACTTCTGCTTTGACCAGGTCTGCATTATTTTTAATAGGCGAAGTTAACATCTGTATAACATGATCAACTCGTTACCAGACCCCCTCAGGACTGCTGCATTTTAAGCTATAGCTGAAGGCCAAAGCATGCATTAGTGATTTAGCCAGGAGATGCAGTGATGTGGAAAACCTATGTCCTAGTAACAAAATTTTAACAACAGGACTTCAGTGTCAATGCTAACATTTACAAGCTAAAAGCAGCAACTGCCCTCTCTTCCATTTAGAGCAAAATCCTAATGTTTCAGAATCTTTTACTTACATATCACTATTTCTTGGCATTGAGCCTCAATTTAYACTTGGCATTTCAGCCTCTAGTTGTTCTGTTTTCTAATGGGAGATTAACAATTAACCACAAATAACTCCCCAGGTTTCAAATCTATTTGTCCTGTCATTATCAGGATTGCAGTAGACCATTTTTGCTTATTAAGAGCACATTACTGAGTGAGTGTTATAATTGAAATAGCTGTAACAGCCATAAAAGTAAATGAATGCAGGATGTAAGTTATTCTCCACTTTATAAACTAAGGCTTCCTGCAGTCATTAGGGACCAACTTCACCTGGCTGAGGCTGGAGCTTACTGGAAATCTGGTGCCCTCTACTTCTTCTGTGTTCATGTGCCATAGCAACAAGGCTCTTCTAACATCTTTCCAGGAACCTGGCTTCTATTAAATCCTTCCTTAAATGTAACGTGCAAAGCAACCTTTAACTGCATGTTATCATTACGCAGGCCAAYCATTTAATATATATGCCAGTGCATTCACACTTAAGACATACTTTGYAGTAAGGAATTTGTAGATTCAAAGACAAGTATTTCTAAGCATGAGTGTACCCTCCAAGGCACAAAGCAGATCCCTACCGTAAAGGTAGCTCTGCCTTACCCCAAAGGCTGCAAGAAACCTAGGTTTTTTTCTTCCATTATTTCAGGTTGTTCATCCTTCTTTTACTTCTAGATAGTAGCAGTACCCTCAACAGGGATGAGGAGGGCAGGTCTATCTAGAGCTGAGGGAAAAGTAAAACAATGGAGAGAAAAGAAACCATATGCGAAACAGAAGTGGTAGAGGAAAGGAAAAATGTCCAGAGGATATAGGTAACAAGAAATTACTTGAAAAAGGCAAATAATTAAAAGAAGTACGGTGTATCATGCAATATGGTCAAACAGATTTAACAGGTTACTACTGCAGAGGTTTCATTGCTCCCTTCCCTTGCTAATGTTAGCTTTGYCATTCATCAGACCTTTTGGTGGTCTAATGTATCCCACTAAATCCCCAAAAAAAGCTCCCCACTTCCTCCTCTCCATCCTCCCAATTATCTTTCTGTTGAATTAGCAACTTGAAGCAGTTCAAAAACTAAAAATCTAACAGCACCATGGATGACAAAGAGGTGCTGGGAGCCTGGAGAAATTACAGGGAAAGAAGTTGGATATCCTCCTCTTTCACAGCCATGTCAGCCATCTCATCTAACTTCATCCTTAGACATGCTCTACACAAATTTAAAAAGTTGCTTAACGATCAGAGGAGTAATTGGTTTCTAAACATTAGGCCAAGAAGCGTGCTAAAAGTAAAGGTGATCATTAGAGGAGCAACTGGGGGGGGGGGGGGGGGGGGGAGGGAAGCAGTGTGAATAAAGCATGGTCCAGGATGGAAGCATAGACTGTTCTAGCACCCTATCATTCTCCGATCCAAACCCATATCCTGCCTGTCTTGTCTGTTTTAGATAAATCTAAAAATCCTTTGCGTTTTCTTAAGCAAAGGTAAAGAATTCCACGTTCAGAGAGCTAGCTTTTATGTTTTACTTTGAAGTCTTTCCAGACTGAGATGATTCAATTCACTAACAAAGACTAACAGATGGCCCAGCTAGYTCTCGTTACCCTTCTCTCAGGATCAGAGGCTTTCTGAAGTTCTCCAGGAGACACCATCTTCTCAACAGCTTTTATAAGCCTGAGATATGCATAAACAGCTCAGTGTGTCTATTCTTCTTATGTATTAGCTTTCAGAATACTTGCCCTCCCTTCCCTCTTCCATGCTCACCAGCTATACCAATTGCTGTTCAGTAAAAAAATACTTCTGAAGTGCTTAACCTGTCATTTCCCCAGTGCAGAAGAAACTAYCGTAAGTGGGAGGCTCCATGCAAAAGTAGCAGTTTAGACAAGTATCTGCTTTTTATAGCTCTATATGTGTCTGTCTAGAGCTACTTACTAGTAGATAAATTTTGGAGCAGATGTATTCTTGTGTGGGTACACTTCAGTATCAGCCCAACAAGGAGACTCACTGAAGCAAGCGCAYACTTATCCTGGTCATCTGCTTCATCTACCTCATCTTGGAAATCAGAATGTAAAGAAGAAAACATGCACAGTGGTTTCCTCCTGACCTATAGTTAGGATGTAGGCAGGACAASTATGTTTCAGATTTCAAAATTTAGATGTAGCTATGGACATTCAAGGGTATCAACCTTTACTTTTGGCAACTCAGCATGTCACAATATTGAAGGTGACAAAAGAATTTTCAAAGGAACAGTTTTCTCCTGGCTTTTACAAACTAGTTTCATTCAGATGGTGCAAGACTGAGGAAGCTTACTCATTTTGKTTAGGAAAAGTGAACCTAAGGAAAAATATAACATTTTTCTATGCTTTTAAAGAATTTATAGGAGTTAATCAGTAACCATGGCTGTAGTAATTTAGAGGAAGGGGGGAGTGGGGGTGGGGGGGGAGCCAAAACAAGGCATATGAAGTTTTGCCTCCATCAATACCCTTCTCTTACACCTCATTTATGTAACTCTGTAAAAACAAAGTGCCTTGAAACTGCATATAGGTACACGGGATAGAAACACCTAGCTTAGGAAAGATTTCAGGTTTTTATTATAGTTCCAGAATGAACTACCTGTCTTCTCTAACCACCAGGATTAATCATCATCTACCAGGTCTTCTGTACAAAGTGCTCATTACCTTGCCTATTTTTAACACGTAGATACGAAGGACAACACAGCTTTTGCCTTATTCAGAAGGGTGGTACACATTTAAAGATTTATTTATGCCATAAAGAACTGCCTAACACTTCTTTTCCTGATCACAGTCACATGAGTGACTTCTGTCATGCCTGATTTGTAAGTCAAAGGTACAATTCATCCTTATGGAAACAATCATTCTTGCTCACAGGAAACAAACAGAAGACATGCCTTCGAAACTGTCTGGCAGTAGTAAGCAAGTGATAACTTCATCTCGCTCGTCTCAAAGTAGCAAGTTCTCTTTGATCAGTATTTCAGAAACCAACATTTATGACCTTCTGAGCTGTAGTTTTTACCTTCCCCTCACTGTTTTTTTTCAGGAAGTAGTTTTCCATTACTTAAACTTAATGGTTTCCACATATTGTGGGATCCAGGACAGGTTTCAAA
Source organism: Oceanodroma leucorhoa (assembly GCA_030449065.1). NCBI lineage: Eukaryota > Metazoa > Chordata > Aves > Procellariiformes > Oceanodroma > Oceanodroma leucorhoa. The sequence goes on from JASVER010000065.1 coordinate 1,983,659, forward strand.
ATTTGAGTACCACACTAAGTCAGCCACCTTTGGGAGCAGACTATGCTTAGAGGCCAAGACTGCAAGTTAATGGATCACAGTTTGCACAGTTGCTGGGATTTTCCAAAYGAACTTCACTTCCTTTCCCAAGTACCACGTGATTATCAACAAGGAAAGTCAAACTCCTCCTGATACGTAACACTATGAAACTAAGCATTGTGCAACAGACATTCATAGCATATTTAATTAACTACTTCTCTTACGTAAACTGAATACAATCACATTGAAGTTTATACAAACTTTATGGACTCAACAGGTGAATTTAAAAGTTGGAGAGAGGAGTTGAGGAAGAGTGTGTGGTAYGTTCAAATTGTGCTAGTCTGGCAGCCATCACCTTCATTCATCAGCGAAGACTAAACCCACATGCGAAGTTTGAAAAGGCTGTTAGTGTTTTTCTTTCAAGTAATTTAATTTTGAGACATAAGTATTATTAACCTTACCTACAACATCATCAGCTGATCTGTATGTCACAATTGCCAATTAGCCAATGCTACAATTTGTATGATACATTGGCTTCGGTGACAGAGTGGGCTTAAGAAGTTCCTGCCCATCCCATCCCAAGCCAATTGTTTCCACACCCACAGTCCATTTTGTCATCCCTTCAACTATGCAAGTCCAGATATTTACAGTATAGCCACAGTCCAAATCACTGGAGTCAGCTTAAAAAATATCTACACAAACGAAAAGGGGAGGGAGAGTATTTTTAACCAAAAATAATMACTCAGTAGTCCTGTTTACAGTACAATTCCACAACCAATTACTTAAGTGTTAACTGAGAAGTCAGCAATTTGTGGCACCAGAAGGAACTGCATATTTCCTTCAGGAAAGGAAACTGCAGTAAGCTGGTGGTACTGCCAAAGACAGTGTATCTTCTAAGCAGTGATTCTAGCTTTATAGTTAGGTTGTTTTATAAGTAGGTCTAGCATTTATAGGTTTATAGCGCATCCTAAAAATCACATTTTGCAAGATCATACACCAAAGCCCAGGTGATCCCCGAATCTATCTTTATGACTGGGGTGGAGTTGCTATGAAAAAGTTAACTCCATCCCAGCCAGACCCCACATACTATGCTACAACAAGGTCCCCTTCCCCTTCCTACTCTCTCCTGCATTCTCTCCAGCTTCCCTGTGCACTGGTTCTGGCATATGCAGCTATATGGTGAATGGGAAATAAAATCCACTTGAAAACTGATCAGATTCCTTTTTTGTTGTTTTGCTTGGCAAATTTTCAAAGCTGTAGGTTAGTTTCCAAAGATGAGCCTTGAGTACCAGCATCAACACAGAAAAGCAACAGACTTTCAATGGCAGTATGGTTTTAGACCAACTATGCTGGTCCTAAAATTGCACCCCTGGTGCAAACATGGACAGTTATTATTTGTCATATGTTTCCATAATATTAATGTAATCCGTAGGCAATGTCAAGAGAATAATAAGCAATTTAATACAATCAGAGTTCATAATTAGTTCAGTAAATAAAGAGCAAACCAATACCAACACGCAATACAATAACCGAAGCGAGGAAGGCTAGAGAACAAAGACAGCAGGCAGAGACATGTTTTAACAGGCAATCATCCCACTACAGTTTACCTTTCAGTTGAGAATACTCTTTCCAGCACTCAGTCTATCAAAGTGAAAAGTGTTTTGCAGATAAAGTTTAAGCCTCAACTTTATTTAATTGATTAAGTTGCAAGAAACTGGTTCACATCTGTAGTTTTCAAATTGTAGATAGAAGACAAACACTTTAAAGGTCTTGGAATATCCTGCACTAGTACTTTATAACAAATAAAATGTGTATTTATTTAGTCACAATGACTCAGTTCCAGCACTTTCTTTTTATTTCTAAGCATACTAATAGACATGGGTGTTCAACAAGAGGTGCARAGTTAAGAATAGTAAAGGACTTGCAGATCAGAGTAGTGTTAAAAAGACACTGGGTATCAGCAACAACTAAGAACCCATGTCCTAAACAACATAAATGATCTTTTTGTTATGAAAGCCAGGATGAAGAAGACATAGTGGAACCATTCCTGTAATAATTATTAGAAGCAACATATAAAGAAGGGTAAGAAATAACAATCTAAAAACGTGGTTTAACATTTCTGAACATTTGTTGTAAGACCTTGAATCTGACCTTTCTTGCATTAACTGCTACAAGCCTTCAGCACTACAGTAAAGATAATTGGTATTTCGAGCACCTCAGTTCAACAATCAGACTTCTCCTGACTTTTCATAAAAGAGAACAAACTTAAATGTCCATTCCTACTGTCTACATGAAAGAACCTGTTATAGTAGCCTCACTGACTCACCATATGAGGAAAACACGCAGGCATCCTGCAAACAGCAAGTCACCGTTACAGATATGCGTCAATGCAAGGACAGCTGAATTCGTTAAGATACCCACCTAAGAGTGCCATTTTCTCCTTTGTCTAGGCTGGTGAAGCGACTGTACAAGCGGGTGATTTGACTGTGGGAGACTGAAGAAAAAAAAAAAAAAAAAGAAAGAAGAAACACAAATTAGCATGTCAATGATTCCTGATTCCTCATAGGAACAGACCTCATTACACTGAACTACTCTGTTGCCGGAAGCTGTGTTCAAAAAAAAAAAAAAAAAAAGATTACACAAAACAAGTTACATTGGAAGCACATAGCAATCAGCAGTTTAGGAGCTTCATGAGCTGTAAATTGCATCTTAATATTCAAGAATCCACAAATAAGCCCACTCTTCAAAAATGTGCCTAACTCTTCTTTCCACCCATTTATAGTTTTGGTCTCTAACATTCTTTGGTTACCCGATTCAGTAAATGGCAATTAAAAAGAAAAAAAAATATTTGATTCACAGTTCCACTGTATCTCCCTTAATTCCTTTATGGCTAGAAATAATCTGGACACAGCCTCCACTGATGATCTCTACATCATTCATGACACCGCAGACCTCTGCTGTAGTATATTTCCTTCTCTTTTGCTTATGTCTACTCCTGTTGTCTTTTTTCCATCTAAAGATGAAAAGTGTACTCAGTTTCTCTGCATCTGGAAACACCTGACCACTTTTCTTCCCTTACAGGACTGCCTGAATCTAAACAGTTTGTTTTTCCAGTCATTTCCAGGCTTCTAGGACACTGGAGTTAAAAATTTATTAAGAAGTCTATTTCTAAAGAAGTTCAGGAGGGAGTTGGGACGCAAAGCAAGCAGAAAGTTAGTGCAGACTTTTTAAATCTGCAATTTGAAACAAAAATTCCAAAGCCAGTATTAAGTTTAGCATCATGGTGTCAACACTACCAAGATGTTAGACAACCCAAGATACCAGACATCTAGACCTTTAGAATAGTCCATGATGGGAGTGGGTTAAACCCATCTAGAATAGCAATTTCTTTAACACTGAAAGAATGCCCTACAGTAGATCTTGGCTTTTCAGAGCCTCTTCAGATGAAGTTAATAAATACATGAAATAAGACTGAATTGATTTTTAATGTTTACTCAGTAAAGGTTTTAAACTAGGACTTCGTGTCATTTTCAGATTCAATTGTTTTAAAAGCCTTCACCAGCACATGTACAATGCTTTTGTTACTTGCTAAACCTTATTTGGGAACAGGTTGCACAGCAGTTGTCTGATCTGTGACAATCGAGGCAAAATTTTTTTTTTCAGGTTTGTTCTTTCTCCAGACTATTTGTTTAGCTTCAACTGTTCTCTCCTTTAGGATGACCTGCCAGCAACTAGTTGGGTTTTTTTTTCCTTCTTCCTTGTCTCCTTGGCAACTTTCATTCTTTGCATAGGGTTGGGCAATTTGCTCAGTTCCACCTAAGGCAACTTCTCTACAATCAGACTGGGCAGCTTGCTCAATTTGAAGTTAAGCAACACATACATAGAAAGCAGGCACCAGTATTTTAAAGACTTAGAATTTCTGCATTTCTGATTTAGAGATTTAGATATGATATACAATAACAACAACCGATGATTAAAAAAGAATAGGCTGGTGTTACATCTCCAATAAGAAGCCCTGTACTCCCACTCCTCCCCGGAAAGAAAGAGGGTGATGAGAATTCTACTCAGCTACCATTTCCAAACTAATGTCAGCAACTCCATTTTTGGAACACCTCCATAACAGTTAGTATGTGATAAATAGTATGTTGCTATTGACAGAAGAAGAGGTGTTTTTGTTAAGATCATACTAGACAAAAAGCATATCATAGCTATATGAGAAAGAAARTAGATTCAGATCCACCACTGTATTCTTTCATAATTTCCTTTTTGGCTCTCATCCCTCAYGAAAGCTGCATCACTAGACACTTTTCAGAGCCTTCTAATGCAAAATAAAGATTTTGACATTCCCTGCTGACCATAGGAGAACCAGAAAGAAGATCTGCAATTTATGACTGCTTCTTAAAATTGTGTTTCAGCTAGCTTTAAGCCTTAACCTTCGATTTTATCTATACTGCTATCCCACTAAGGTCCTTCTAAAAATTTAAGTCAAGACCTCTAGAAAAGGACTTGTACCCTCTATTGTACTTCTGTGAAATCATGAGAAAGTTTTTTGCAATTAGACATTCTGAAACTCTTGTCTAAAACATTAGCATAAACTCATAAATAATGATATTTATATGCTTAGAAACTGTATAAATATCCATCACAAAATCCATCACCTGTTACCACTAAAATATTTTTTCTCCTAAGCTCTGATATGAGCATTAGTTTATTATTAATTCTTAGGTAGACTGCTCCAAAGCATGGGAACAAAGGGTGTGAACCAAATAGTTTGAATACTGTTACATTCCAATGGCTTTTCAAAAGCTTGCAACAGAACGCAGATAAGCAACATCTTGGACTTCTCATCTGCTTCTTATAGTTGTTACTGAAATACAAAAGCAATTAGGACTACTTGAAGGTTTTTTCAAACTCAAACTTCACAATGTTTATATGCAAAGCAAACGATTTCCATACATCATCTAAGATTTAGGACTGTCAACTTCAGGCTTAGCACCTGTTGCTGAGATCCTGATGGATATTTTCTGTCACTAAGTAGAGGTTTTAGGGGACACGTTATTCCCCAGTTCCTGGAAACATTACCTTTGCAGATGTTTCTAAACTTATTATGCTAAGAAGTGTTTTTCACCACAATATAAAAAAAATAATATAGAACTTTAATCCAAACTTAAATTTGATTCAAGAGATTAAGTGTCATTGTATGGCTTTTGAAAGACTATGCTTCAAGTCCCCTAAAAGGTATCTTTTTAATCTGTTCAGCTAAAGCATATTAGCTTAMGTTAGTATCATTAGCTATTCAGTTTTGTGCTACATAAAATTRAACAAGAGAAAAGTTGTATAATTCCATAGTTGAACTCAATCGAATTGGCTAAGTGTTCTGTTCAGCACTTCATACTTATCCCAGATGAACTGAAGAAGYCCTGTTTCACAGTAAGGAGGCCAAAAAAAGAATCCTTAGGAGCACTTACCAGAACATCAGTTGAAGATGGACATGTAGTACTGCCAAATTGTTTCACGTCTACAAAGTCCCTTTCTCAAACTCTTTAGCAGGTAAAGTATCATCAGCATCAAGTTGCTAACAAACCGCAGGATACTTCATTCAGTAAMACTCAGTATTCTCCCTGTGAACTTTGTTCCAAATAAACCAGCATCCTGGGTTTTTTTCCCCACCTTCTACCTTGCATAAATATTTGCACCCATATGAAGTGTACAACAGTGCTAAGAGCTTGGTGGAATTTTCCATCTACCTAGAGAAGTATAAAAGGCAGAGGAAAATCACATTCCTATACTGTAGTTACAGACTGGGGGGGGGGATTTTTATAAAGTCAACGAGACATGCTGTGATGACTTATAAGCAAGCATGAGTCAGAGATTAGCAATGCTTGATTAACAAATTGGTATTGCTTACAAAAAAACACAGGACAATTAACCAAACTCAGGCCGCAAATCTTAAACCTGCTGACCTCAACCTCACGTTCCCCACTTCGAAGATATAAGCAAAGCATTTAGAGGCTAACTAGAGCCAAGTGGTTTCATTGCTTAGAATACCTGTATAGCCATCTTAATGGTATTTATTTAACTATCATGTAAGCAAAATTCTAGGAATAAAACACCACTGACAATAAATCAAAAATTGCACAAGGAAAAAAGTAAAACCTTTTRGAAGAACATTCCAGATTTCAGGTTTGGTTTTTAAAGCATCTTTATAAATGAGGCGAGGCTACCTTTACTTTATGAACTTTGTGATTAAAAAGAAAAAAAAAMCCCAAACAGTAAGTTCTTGCTGCATAAGCAGACTTTGACATTCCTAATTGTTTATCACAGCCTTCCTGTAGAAGGTTCCCTTGACAGATGGAAAAAGGATCATGGAAACTATGTTAAGTCACTCAGCTGTCCATTACGCTAGCACTGTCTTAATTTTCTTCCATTCCTTTTCTGTAGCCACTCATTTTCCTGACACAAATAAACTATCACCTAAAGTGAATATATAATACCATTTCTATTGGAAAGAAAACTGAGGAAAGTATTTTCATGTAGCAAGAACAGATCAGCAAGCATAAGCAGGAGAAAAATGGGATCTGGAAAGACCTTGTTCACCCGAAGGGGGRGGGGGGGAAGAAGCAAACAGCAAAGTGATACCTATGATGTTATGACCTCCCCTCTCCAACTATGGAKGGCACCCTCCATTTACTGTCATTCAGTATTTGCTAGAATTCTCAGACAGGCAACCATTCTATCAGCCAAATTAACAACACTGAGTTTTACCTTTTCTAAGGTAMTTTATGTTTATGGAGAACAACCCAATCAAATACTATACAGTAAAGTAGCTATATACTACAGTCCAGCTTGAATAATGCCCTCCCAATTGGYGACTAGTGCAGGAATTTTCACTTTTTTTAGTTAACAATACCCAACTTTCACAAGTTATGTTACCTCCTTTATCTTTTAAATGCCTCTCAGCATTCATTCTGAATACCCTTAAGGCAACTTTAGCAATAGCCTACGAAACAAATAACATTTGGAAAAAATTTACTATACAATGAGAGCTTTTTCGGGCTAAAAACAGCTGCTGGACAGAAACTCCAGCACCAGAAACAGAGACAGACAACTCTTCAAAATCCAACGAGTCATCTCTGACCGAATRCAATACTGCAGACACCAAGAGCACTACTTCCCTCCTTCCCACTCAGATCTCGCTGCCGTTGTACAGCTGATCTTCGCCTCCTGAAGCCACGGTAATGGCTCCCACGCGAGGTCTCCCCTGTAACCCCACCACAGCCAGGAGCCGAAGGGACTCGCAGATCCCGGCTGGCTGGCTGACAGCTTTCGCTTTCCAGCGCGCCAAGCAAACAGCAGCCCCCGCAGCTGCCCCCGTCGCGTTCAGGCCAGCCCAAGGAGCACCTCAGCCACTTTTATTTACACCACCACCAGCAGCTTTATTTACAGCCGGCGGCTGCTGCCAGCCCCAAGCGAGAGAGAGAGACCAGCCGAGCACCAAAGGAGACGCGTTGCCCGCGGGTTTCTCCCAGCCCCGGGCCGTGGGCGCCGTCCCCCCAGGGCCGCTCCTGCACGGCGACCGGCAGCGGGGAGGGGGACGAATTAAGAGGCGTTTCCCAGGTTTCCGCAGGCCTACGAGACATGTCCGCCCCCGGTCGCTGAGGACAGCGGGGTCCCGGCCCGGAGCCAGCTGGGATGAGGTACTCCCCAACGGGGAATGCAGCGGTCGCGCTCRCCTCCCCCCGCCGGGCAGCGCCRGCCGCCCCGGGCACGGCTCGGCACRCAGCCACGGRGGGACAGACGGCGGCGCGGCTGGCCGAGGCGCCTCCCCGGCTTGAGGGACGGGGCGCTGCCCCGCTCCGGGCACCCAGCCCCCACGGCACTTCCCGGCCCGGCCCGCCTCACGCCCCAGCACTCACAGCCCGTCTCCTTCTTGATCTCCTCGATCTCCTCGTCCCGCAGCAGCGTAGACGCCCGGGAACCCATCGCCGCCGCTGGGCCTGAGGGGAAGGGAAGGGCCGCGCTCCGCGCTRGGGAGAGTTACGCAGCCAAACAGCGACAGTAGTACCACAGGCACCGCGCCACGGGCCCGACCGCGGCCGCCCAGTGTACTGAGGCGGAAGGCGAGCCCGCACCGACTCTTATCGCCCCGCCCGCCGCGTCCGGCCCGGCCCGGCCCGGCCCGGCCCTCGCCGCCCGCCTCAGCCCGCCCCTCAGCCTCCCGGCGGCCGCCGACAGACACCCGCGCGCATGCGCACAGCACGCCCCGCCACGGCGCAGGCGTCATCCCCGGCGGCTATTAGAGCTGAGGCCGCGGCAGCCGSTGCTGCCGGTAGGCGGCGCGCGGGGCGGCTGCTGCTGCCGCCCTCTGCCGGTACCGGCGCGCGGTAAGCTTCCCCGCCGTGATTGGGCGCTGATGGACCCCCCCCCCGGGCGTGGGCGGGGCCTCGGTGTGCCGCCGCAGCCCCTCCGGTGCTTTGTGCCTCAGGTGTCTCGCCGGGGGAGCCCCGTCCCCGCCGCCGCCGCCGCCGCCCCGGGCTGCCGCATGGCCCTCAGCGGCGAGCGCCTCGGTGCCCTTCTGGAGAGAACCGTTAAAGTCACCTTAAAATGCGGCGTTTTCCAGGGGGTRCTGCAGCACGTCAACCCCGACCGGAGCCTCCTCCTGCGGACAGGTCGGGACCCGCCGCGGCGGCGGGCAGGGCCGCGCCCCGCCGGCCCTCARAGCGCCCTGCGCCGCCTCAGCCTGCGTGAGGGGGGCGGGAGGTCCCYGGTCGCTGAGGGAGGGGCGCCTGGCTGCGCGGTGGGCGCAATGTCACGGGTGGTGGGCGGCCTCCCACGCCGAGCGTGCCCGCTGCGCCCCGAGGAGCGCCCGTGGGTGCTTCCCGGGGGCCAAAGCGGGCACTGGGATGGATAAAACGTCCTCTTAAAGTAGAAGTTAGCAGCACCTGCCTGTCCTCTCAGCTTTGAGACTCTGTCGGTGTAGCAGCCCTGAGTTGTGTCCTACTCGGCGCAGTCATCTTTGGAACCCTCTTCTGTAGAGTGAAAGAGCTGTCGCTTAAAATAACCCATTTGTTGATTTTTTTTTTTTTCGTAGTTGGTAGTACTACCCGGTCCTTGCTTTGTTCTGCAAATGAGAAGCTTTTACCCCAAACAGTGGAACTTGATGTATGTCTGTATTTTTTCCCCCTCCCTCATTTCAGTGAAGAACTTGGAAACTGGCAGAAGCACTCCAGGAGTAAAGATGTTTTTTGGACATGAAATAGTCAATGGTGAGGCTTTTCTTACTGCATTTTGGGGCACAGGGATCGTGCCCACTCTTGGCTYAGCATTTTAAATCCATTTTTTGGTCACTCTGCTGAATTCTTCAGTTGCACATCTTTCTTCTAAAATAAGTAGGAATTAGAATGTTGTATAAATCACACAACTTTTGTTCCCCAGTTWTCTATCAGTGAAATAATAATAACTTTGTGAAGGTCTTGTGACTCTACCGCATTAAAGCTTATTAGTTAAATAATGAATAAAGTCCARTAAGACCACTACTGAAGGTAACTACTCCAAAGATAATCAGTTGAGATAAGCGTGCCCCCTGTTTACGTCCTGAAGGCAAGTTGCATTCATTGTGTATGTTCTTACATGTGCAAGACTTTCACTAATGGMCTCTGCTGGGAGGTTAAATTGCTTAGAGTTATGTTTAACTTGGTTTTGCTTTTACTCGCACAGGCAATAGCATCTCTATTAAATGGTCTGTTTATCTGAGCCTCTTTCYGTGATTCACTAGTGATAAGAATATGGGATTATTTAAGAAAAACATTTTTAGTGTATAAAGGTCCTGTGCTTTTCTGTTGGCATCTGCTTTGCTTTGGGGACAAGGAGCAAAGTGCTGAGGGGGAGATAGCTAGAAGGCAGCTATTGGACTTACCAAGTGATTAACTGACTCCATTCTGCCTTTTTCCTTGTACCTGCTTTATTGTATATGTAATAGTCTGTAAAGTAATCAGTTGTAGTTTGATACTGACTTTTTTTTTGTGGGATGCTAAGCCATTAGTCTTGTTTAAATGCTGAAGTTCCGAAATGCACCTTATCTAGGCTATGGATGTAAGTTATTTTATGTAGATTTGTACATCAGAGTGAATTTAAAATTATTTAAACTATGCTTTGAGTTCAATTTCTTTTTTTGCATGTATGGCCATGTCCTATGGTGGTTAGTATCGGTTATGGTTCTCCTTTTTTTTGGGAGGTAACAAGTGTCAAAAAGTTGCTTATCAGCACTGGAGTATAAGTTGTTTGTTTCTATTGCAGTGGAATTGCTGGATGAACCAGATTCAGGGAAGGGAACAGCAATGCTCTCTGAGTACGTTGAAATGTTTCTTTCCTTTCACGGTAGGAGAAGGGGTGGGATGTGCTTGCTAGGGGAGCCACCACTTACATGTAGTGTAATACTGATGTTCAGACCCAGCTGTGCCAAGATTGTATTTCTCCGCTCTAAAGAGGTGAACAAGGTGGCGAGTGGAAGACCTCCATTGTGTAAAAGGTTCTTTCAAGCTATTGCTTACAATTTCTCTCGCTTTTTTCTTTTTTCTTTTTTCTTTTTTTTCCTTCTCATTAGTGTTCCTAGGTGGAAGAATTTGCTTGGTTTGTTTCCTTGTCAGCTTGTGGTTTCAGGGAGGATTTCCCATGTTCTGTGGTGGAACAGTTCCAGGACAATTGCACAGGGAAGGTTAGGTTTATATAGATGCTCTCAAAACATATATAAATGTGACTTTGGGAAGCTGGTAAAAATGTGTTTCAAACTCCTGCAGACCCATGCTCCTAGATGGCTTTGCTTTGAGTCTTCTCACAAGACCACATTTGAATAGTTGATTCTTCCTCTTAAGAGAAGTAGGAATGAAGTGGTGTCTCCTGAATAGTCCTTAAAATATAGTTTAAAAGCACATAGAATTGTGATTAGCAGCAGTCTTCTTGCTGCTGTCTTGTTGTTTTTTCTCCCTGTTAAGTAAGCCTACGTTCACACATACTTGAATATGCTCACCTCGGTAGCAGATTCCTGTGTTAATCCTTTAAATATATAATTTTAGATACAAGATTCTTCAGCTACATCTAAAGGCTGACCAGGAAGGTTTTTTTATGTTTTATTCTGTTGAGATAGAGAGGTACACGATTGGAGCTGTATAATCATCATGGGATGGTTTTATATCAATATAAGGAAATTTATACTAATAAGTCATATTTTCCAGTGAAGTATTCTTGACCTCAGACTGTCCTGTCRTAGAAATTAAGCATCTTATATGTGACATCTTTCAGTCAGATGAATGTTTACTAACTCTATTTTTTTTTTGGTCCTGAGATGCTACCATTTTATATGATTTAATAACCTCCATTTGATTACAGTAAAGTTTCAGTGACTATAGCTGTTTTACGTATTGGTGAACTTGTAAAATCGCCCACCAATTATAGTAACTAACTAATGGATCAAATATTATTGATTCAGTGTAAAGWCTTACAGATTTTTAAATTGCGTGGTTCTTGGGCTCAGGTCAGGTACTTCATTCTTTGTACTTTGAACTTTTTCTTCCCTTGAAACCGTTGCTGACCTTTGCAGTGAACATCTATTCAGGTTCTGCTTTCACCTTATAATTTCAGAATAAATGTGAAATTTTATCTGAAGGCCCTTTTGTGCAAAATAAGCTTATTGTTGGGTAGCTTCAAGATCTTTAAGAACCATGCACATTGGATTGGGAAGTTGCTTCACATGCAGCAGTTCATTGTCTGGATACGGGTAGATGGCATTGGATGAAATAATTTTATTTACACATTCCACCAGCATGGACATTTTAACAGTGTTTTGACTTCTGCGCTATGTATGGTTGCCTTGCTCATGCAGGTGCACTTCAGCTGTTGAACGGAACAAACAAGCAGATACAGGACCAGCAGATTGTGGCCCATGGAGTTCTCCTTGCGTTTCCCTAGAGAGCCAGCTCAGAGCCTCAAATAACATAAAATGCTCCCTCTCAGGTAATGTGGATGTTAGACAAGCAATGTAGTTAGTTTGTCTTTGTCAGACAACATCTTTCCAGAGGCTGAGATCTCTTGGTTTGCCTGTATCAGAACAGGATGTATTCTGAAACAACAATGGTCACACAAAGATAGGTACAGAGCTCGTTATCTGCAGACACGCTCTTTGCCTGTAGATAAGTTCACAACATCAGAAGGAAACTCGTCTGCTTTCCAGAATGTTTATCCTGTAGCTCTCATCAACTATAAAAGTGGCTGAGCAGCACAACTGATCTTTTGGAGAAATCGAAGTGCTTCAGCCAGTGAGCATTCCTCTCTGGTGATTGTTTTGAGCTTTTACTTGTTCCTGAAATGTGTGCGGCGTGATAGATAACTCAAAGCTCAGTGAGACTATTGCTCTTTGGGTCTGTGCTGGCTGTCACATCCTTGCATTGATTTGGTTGTGTGGTTCCTGCTGTATACATGTACACAGGTACAGAGCCAAAATGTGATCAGCTTGTTCTGTTCTCATAGAGCCGTGACAAGAGTGCAAGACCTGTATAGGCTAAAGGAAGGTTACCTGCATTTACCTGGGTAGTGGGGGAGAAAATGAGCAAGGGTTGATGTGATCTGGGAGAGCCTTTAAAAATTTGTTCTTACGATTTTTACATTGACTATTATTTTAGAGTTTAGAAGATTGTCCTTGTGTTGTCATGGATGCATATTATTAACATTTGCATCTTACCTAAAGAAAAGGGGGAATCTTTAAGAGAACCCTTCTTTACCTGTTCATTAGACATTTTTAAGCAGGTGTTAAAAAATGTTAAAATCTGGCTTAAATTTGCTTTGCCCCCTTGATCACTTAGTTTTCTGTGTTCTGTGGTGTCACTGTCTGTTAGTTTTGTCTTTGTTACAATCTTTTTCCTCCCCTGGACAAGCCTGGGAATTAGGGTGCTTTTTTTTAATGGATGTAATTTTTTAAACTGAAACCTTTTTGTTTCCTTTATGCGTCATAACGACAAAAAGTAACGCTGCAACTCAGTTTTAAACAGTCAGTTTTTCTGTCAAAACCCAGAATTTTGGTTCATGCTCTAGACTGTACACATCTGAATCAGACAGTTCAGTAATCTGTTTGGGTGTGTTCAGGAAGTAGAGGGAAGAACTGAACAGCTAAACCAGAAAAGTAGAGTGATTATACAACTAAAATACATACCTTGTGCAAAGTTTATTCAAGTAGAGAGAGCCTCAAATGATTTTTTTTTCTTCCTTTTAGAGAAGAAGGAGAATGTGGAGTACACAGTTGTTGATTGTTTCCAGCAGAAATTTGGCCCAGCAGTAAGTACTAATGAAAGCTCTTATGCAGCGTATATGACTTCTAAGCCCRTTCCGTTCTAATTGTCAGTAGATCCATTAGGTGGCAGGATTGTGAGCACTGCTTCATGACGTCTTACACTGGAGATCACTTCTGCAGACTGTAGTGAAATTTGAGTAATAGGTAGTAACTGGCTTCTTGAAGTCAAGTAGAAATGGTATCTCTGGTGGCAWCGAAGTATACTTAAAGCGTGCATACACACAGGGAAAGAGTGCAGAGCATGTGAGTTTGCAGTGGGTGGATGTGGATGTGAATCTGCATCAGTGTGTGTTGGTTGCTGTTTTCAGACTGTTATCACCAGTTACTGAGGTGAAGGGTCAGTATTACTATTTAGTGAGCAATTATTTTGTTTAGGAAAGGAACAACATGAGGATTTGTTGGCATTTGGAGAGGGAATTGTTTGTGTTGCTTTTGTAGGTGTTTGGAACTCCAAACATGCCTGGACCTCTTTCTCTTAAATCATGCATAACAATATGAGCGGACTTGGTAGAAAGGCTTTGTTTCAGAACTCAGAGCCAATGATGGATTTATTATTAAGTATAATAGCATTTTTTAGATCCTGAATTAGACCAGCAATACTATAGGTCCTCCATGCCATTTTGTCTTGCAGTAACATCAGTTGCAATTTGGGCTCTTACTCTGGTAAATTTATTGCACATACAGAGGAAAAAGCTCTTCACCACAGGAAGAGATTTCCCTGCTTACAGAGGAATCTAACTGTTGCTTGAAAAAGCAGCTGACTTTTTTATTTCTGTTTATGCCTTCTACTCTTGTGTTACATGCGCACCACAGGTTGCTTTATCTTAATTGTCTGAAAACTTTTCGTGTCTGTGAGAGTAACAGGTTTTTCTTTATACCTTAGAAAATGAGTTCTCCTTTTTAACTGAAAGGAACATCATCTTTATGTGATCTTAAGGAAGTTCCTAAAACCTACTTAGGAKAATTTCTTGGGAGGAGATGAGGGGAGTCTATATTCTTTAGTTATCCATAATCTCTGCTAAATCTATCATTGATGTTTCTRGTTGCAGAATTTCCAGGTGTCTATCTGTAACTGGGCTGATACTGTGTCTGTTTCTCTTGGATCACTATATATCTGAGATTCATTGTGGTTTTGATCTGTATTTAAGTTTTTAAATATGGATCACGACCAGAAAAAATGCAGTTTACAATTTGTCCCTCTCTGCCTATCATTCTCTGGCACTATTTATTTTATCCCTATTGTTTTTCATTAGATGTTGCACCTAAAACAGCAGTGTGTTGTCAGTGTAGCAGGAGAAGGTGTTAATTTGTGTCGTCATGGAARACTCTCATGGCTTGAGGTAAGAGGCAGACATTTCCCAAAATGTACCACTAAACAGAGGCATAACTGAGAAACATTTGGGAATTAACCTGTGTTTAAGACTTACTCACGTAACTGTTTTGGTAAGGGATATGATGTTCTTCGAGACAGATCAGGTATTTCATAAAAAACCTGTTATGGAAAGAATTATGCCATTATAAGGCAATATCATAATTACTTAACTTGTATGTAATATATACATTTGTATATAACAATGTAACATATTTGGCTTGCCATCTTCATATACTTGTATGCAGGTAGAGGTATTACACTAGTACAGCTGTTACCTACTGAAAAACTGCAAGACCTAATCACAATGCCAATATAACTGAAGGAGTAAAATCCATCTAAAGMTTTACAGTATCTTAATTAGCTGTGATATTATCAACATCTGAAAAGGAAGGGACAGAAGGGAGAAAAGCTTAATATGTTAGCTCAAAATCATCTTTATTTTTAAAACAGTTTAAAAGTGAGTGTATTTATCCAAAGCGAAAACTTGTGTGGGAGTTCACGCTTTAAACTTAACTCGTTTATGCAGAAGTAAGTGTCCACAAAATGTTTGCTTTGGTATGGCTAAATTGCTTTCAAATAACAGCTTTTGTTAAACCATTGTGAATTTGAACATAGGCAAAACCTAAATTTTATATCCTGTTTGAAATACTAGGATGGAAAATTATGTCCTTTATTTCTTTGGYAGTGGTCTTTGACAATGAAAGGAATGTCATGGGCAGAAGAATTTTCTTGGAAGTGGTTCTTTAAGAATGTCACCACAATAGGTGTAGGAATTTATTTTAAGTACTRTGCATAGGGCTTGCTCTTGATATGACTCAAAATGCTGTATTTAACTGTGTGTAGTAGACTACTGGGTCATTCTTTCTAATTATTGTGAGAGCCTCTGAGCATCTCTGGAAAAAAGAAGACTTGTTTATGGATTAGCATTAAGGAAACTAAACCTGCTCTCCCCAACATAAGCTTGTACATAGGAGATTATGGCTTGTGAGCAACAGTGCACTCTCTCCTGCTTTCAAATCCTTTGTTCTTCTGTCCCTCACTCATTTTCTCTGCAACTGAATTTGTTGTAGATAGCAACAAAGAGCCGTATTTTTCTATTTGATATCTTCCTTCTGGGACCTCAGGCTTTCAAAAATGGATTACAAATGGTGCTGGAAGATAAAAACATCTTGAAGGTAAGGATGCAGGGTGTGTGAGGACATTTGTGGTGGCAGAGGTCATATACATATATAATGATCTAGCTGCACCAAAAAAGTTGCAGTTGGACATAAGTTTGTCTGACAGCTCTTTCTTGCTTCAGGTCATGCATGACTGCCGCTGGATCTCAGACTGCCTCTCTCACCAGTACGGTGTCCTTCTCTTCAATGTCTTTGATACACAGGTACCTTTCAGATATTCTGGTTAGGAACAAAAGTTTCAACAAGGGAAACTTCAGCCTTGTTCAGGGCCATTCTCGGAGAAGGTTTAACATTACTAGAATGTGACTGTTGTTGAACCATGTAAATGTAGCGGTTTTGTTCTAGCTAAAAAGAACCAGCAGGCAAGGCTGATAGTGTTATTGAGAGTCTTGTGTAGACCCATTTTAAAAGGTAGTAAATATCTAATATTAGCAGCAAGTTTAATGCGTTTTTTTTTTTTTTTAGATGTATTAACTGGTCTTGATCAAACTTGGCACAACCTGAGGCTACTGTGACTTAAACAGGAGCAAGGTGGTCTTGTGCTTTATATTCTTTGTTACTCTTTCTGCCCCTTTCACAGTGTAGTACAGGTATCCAGCACTGGGAAGCGYCTGCTAATAAAAGCAGTGGTGGAAGTGAGAGAACAGGCCAGGTTACCACAAAAATCTGTTTTTGCTGTTGCTGGCCCTGGTAGTTGTGGTAGTTAATGTTGYGTGACTAACAGGAGAATTAGAGGCTTTTAAGGGAGAAGAAAATAACATAATGGCTATAATCTTTCATAATGGGCATGGATACGTTATGCATAGTTATGTATGACTTGTCCTTGCCTATATACTGACTTTTCATGTCATAGATATGATTGCCTATAGTAACTCTTCAAAGCCCTAATCTGGGCTACATAGTAGCCTTCATACAGCAGAGGTTTCTCAGTCTCTTTCTGATCTTAGTTTGGCCTTTTGCCCCTAAAAATTATGTTATTCCATTACAGGTCAAATAATCAGTCAGTGTTAAGTCTTGACTGCATGAAAAAGGTGGGGGTGAAAATTCCGACCAGTGCTCCCAACTGTACYGGCTAGAACATGTAACTGATACAGTGGAGATAACTAACCAGAACTATCCGTCCTAGGGTCTGAGGTACACAGAATTGCAGTCATTGTTCTGTTGTCTTGGTGCGAGCTGACGTGCCTGCTTTTCTTGCGCTGCTAGATCTCTAGGCTTAGATTAATTACTCTGATTCTTTGGCCTGAATCCTACTTCTAAAGTAAGCAAGCTAGTGAAGTAGTCTGGTTTTGGCTACCCTGCAGTGTACCTGATATTGTGGAATTAAGCTGTCTTGTCTTCTACTCTGTACTACTGGAGCACATAACTGGGAGAGACCTCTGAGCAAACTCTCATACATGCTTTTTGTGACACACTTCTTAGAGATAGCTTCTCAGTGTTGTTAAAATTGGAACAGGCTGTGTGCACAAGTGAGGCTGCTTAAAAAACGCAGCAACAGAATGACGAGCTCTGGGTTAGATGGGATCCCGCCTGCATAATTTGAAAAGTGTTATTTATCCCTGGTTTTGGCCAGTTGCTGCAACTGTTTATTCCTTGCAATAAGTAACCTAATACAATTAACACAACATGTAGAGGATGGCAGTGAAAGGTTTCTGATGTTCACTGACTGTCTTCCCCACGGATGTTCTTATAGTACTTAAGCATCACCTGTTGAAGTAACTTTTAATGATAATGTTTATGGAAGTCTGATACTGCTATTTCACATTTGACTGCCTTGGTGTGTGTGTATGTTTGTCCCTCTTGACCTACAGCAGTCTAAAAAGCTGCATAGTGAGCAGGGAACTGGCTGTTGTCAGTGCTTACATCCCTGACATTGCCTTCTGGGACACTGCTATGCTGCATCATGAGGCTAGAGCATTCTCACRCTCTGAAATCCTGGCCTATTGTAAAATGTTGTGGCTTGCATATCTGTGTACTACCAAAAGAAATAATACAATTCTTCCTAGAGGTGTGTGCTGAAAGAATAAAGAAAATTTGACAGCTTGAGACTTTCCATAAGACAGAGATTGATGCAASGTTTAATCATAAAATGTACAAGTGAAGAAGTCACCGTTGCTGTCTGGTTCCACAGATCAATGCACATATACTACTACTCTTTAGCGTGTTGTAGTTTTTCTGCCCTTGAATCCAARCCATTAGCATGCACTGGCTTTGGACAAAGATTTTCGAAGTGAAAGCTAAAACATTGTTTTCATTGTGGGCAAGGTTATTCTATACCCTTGTTCATTCAGATTAGACTTTTTATGAATATTGATCGCAAAGATGCTTTCATTTTTGTTTAAATATTTAAGTCTTTTCTCTCCTTGTTTGGAAAACATGGAATTTTTTTACTAGAAACTCTCTCTAACCATCTAGAAGAATGGAATGTATTTCCATAGATTTGAACATCATTTTTGTTTTGACTTTGAGTAAAAGTAACTGGTTGCTTGAGAAGGTCTTTCCTGAGGTTCCTCTTCATCTGCGTTTGGCCACTGAGAGCGAAAGCCAGAGAAGGTTTTAGTGGTCAGAAGTACAATACAAAGGACTGTTCAGTAATGAGTGATGGAAACTTCCTCTTTACCTGATTTGTGCTTACAATCCAGTGAAGGTCAGCTTCACCTGGGTCTTCTCCATTTTCTTCTCTTCAGTGAACTCATCAGTTTGAATTGTTGCAGTTCCTTTCTCCAGGTATGTTTCCTGCCACTTTTCAGCTGGTGGCTGTAGACTTCTTTGGACTGCAGCAATGTAGTCAGCCTAGCAGAAATATAGGCAGCCCTAGATTCTCTGTCCTGCCACAGAGCAGAGAAGGTCTCACATTTCTTTCCTTAGTCCACAATTGCTTGTTCTGCTTGTGGTGCTCTAACATTTTGCATTTTCTTCATAATACCTTCATACAATCTTCCTTGGAAATTCAGTAAATGGATTGGCTTAGCACTTTCTTCTGGTAGGCTTAGCAAATACATGGCTTCTCTCCCAGAGAAGGCAGCAGTTAGCTATTTAAATGATGCCTTAGAGGCAGCTTTAGTCATTAATAAATCATACCAGTTTGTTTGCCTTTGCTATTGGACAGGAAGAGATTTTGTTTTTCCCTCAAAGACTTTATAGATAAGTTAGGAATGGCGGTTTGGTCTTGGAATTCACCCTCACTATAAGAGGCCAGAAGAGGTCACTTACAACTCTGTGGTCACTATTGCAGGGGCTGAGCTGGTGCTGCCAAGCACTACGTGGTCTGGTCTAGGTAGCACATGGGCRGCGTGTGATAGAACAGCTCGAACAGTGGCTTCAGCTGTAACCCYTGCAGTAAAACCGGGCTGCCCTGTAAGGTCATGGTTTTGTTGGTGGGATTGTGGATGCTTGTGTTGAGTGTTGGCTCAAGGTTTCTCAGGAGAGAGTAGTAAGGAGAAAAGGGCTGRGAGAGGTCAGTGGGGACTTCAGGGGACCAGAGTAGGAATCTGAGCWTCTGAGTAGCAAAGTCTGAAGGGTAGGTTGTTCTAATGACAGATAGCTCAGTCTCAGATTTTGAGTRTGGATGCAGGCTTTTTATTTTTTCCTCTCCATTCCCCTGGTGAGTGGACTCTCTTCCAGGCTTCCCTTTTCCATTGTCTTCTCTCTGCACCTGTTGCAATAGTCCCACTCATCTTTGTATTCTCTGGTTAGGGACAAGAGTCAGGGCTGTTCCTGCTCTTACTGCAAAAGGGTAAAAGGGATGAAACCAGGATGAGAAACAAGCAAACACCGTGCCATGCAGTCGCTGCTGGARGCTGTTCTCTGCTTCCCTTCTGGCTCTGTATGCTGTCAAAGACAAGTCTTACTGGCAAAATCAGGTTTTAGGCAAAAGGTTTTTGACAACTTACATATTCTTGCATCATGTTTTCTTTACATTGCATCACTATTTCAGGTTTTAGATAAAAGGCAAAACCATAAGTATCCTGGGGAAGTATCACTGTATGCTTACTCTCTTCTCATACTGCTCCTAMCCACCTGCTGTCTGGAGACAAGAGTACTGGGCTAGAAGGAACCTTAGACTAATACATCACACAACTTATATAAGTCATTCTTAAAACTTAATTTACCCTTTTGTGTAACTTAACAGCTTTAAGGAGTCAGATTACTAGCTCTGCAACTATATGCAGTCAAAATGAGGATTAATTTGTTTGCAGTGTACTTTATTTCTAATATGCATCCCCACTGTCAAACCTCCACATTCTTTGTGTTTGGTTAAGACGCTGGTCATGGCATATTGATCCCTTCCATCACAGGTCGCTGATGCTATGCAGTTCTCAAGGGTAACAGGTGGCTTCCTTCCGCACCGTGTCTGCACATTACAGGAGTGTTTGATGCAGCACTTGAAGATACCTTCCAAATGGGATGCCATCATGAAGTGCAGGCAGCAGATGGCTTCAGTGAGTGATTCGGTGAGGCACCTTCTGAAGGCTCAATTGTGAGCTGTGCTTTSCCCATCTTGAGGTGTTTCTGTCGTGTTTTTTTTTAAGAGCATGGCACTATGCAGTGGTCAAATTGCTGTAGTTAAGGACATTTTGTAACACTGACTTGGGAGACAGATGCAAGCTTTAGTTGGCATCAGTGCTTATGCTGGTATTTCCTAATGGCTCATTTGAAATTGAGGTTTTGATGAACCAAAAAGCTTGTACAATAGAGGTTATATATAACTCGGGTAAAAAATGTTCCGGATATCTTAATATATTTTTTACTGATTTTGAAACCTAGTTCCAACAGAACAAGTTGGTTAAAATAAATCCTGAGTCAAGTAGGGAAAGAGGAAACTTTTATTTCCAGCACTCTTAGAATGAAAAAATGAGAGTAGCGATTTTTTTCTTGCTTGTGCAGTTCAGCAGCATTTGCCAAATCATTATTCTCTATTGTCCTTGGTTTTGTTAATCTTTCAGATGGGGACAAGGAAGTGAAAACTTAATGGGCCGGGAGCTCCTAAGATTTGGGGAACATAAGCTTGATAAATAGAATAGAACAGAATAGACTATTTCATTTGGAAGGGACCTACAACAATCATCTAGTCCAACCACCTGACCAATTCAGGGCTGACCAAGTTAAAGCATGTTATTAAGGGCATTGTCCAAATGCCTCTTAAACACTGACGGGCTTGGGGCATCAACCACCTCTCTAGGAAGCCTGTTCCAGTGTTTGACGACCCCCTCAGTAAAGAAGTGCTTCCTAATGTCCAGTCGAAACCACTTCCCCTCCTCAGGAAGCTGTAGAGAGCAATGAGGTCACCCCTCAGCCTCCTCTTCTCCAAACTAGACAAGCCCAAAGTCCYTAGCTGCTCCTCATAGGACATGCCTTCCAGCCCTTTCACCAGCTTTGTTGCCCTCCTCTGGGTGAATTCAAGGACCTTCACATCTTTCTTAAATTGTGGGGCCCAGAACTGCGCACAGTACTCAAGGTGAGGCTGTACCAAGGCTGAATACAGCGGGATAATCGCCTCTTTTGACYGGCTGTTTGATGCACCCCCAGGTTGCAGTTTGCCCTCTTGGCTGCCAGGCACACTGCTGGCTCATTRAGCCTGCTGCCGACCGGCACCCCCAGATCCCTTCTGCAGGGCTGCTCTCCAGCCACTCCTCTCCCAATTTATACTTGTGCCTGGTGCTACTCCGTCCTCGGCGCAGAATCCAGCGTTTGGACTTGTTAAACTTCATCCCATTAATCATGGCCCAATGCTCCAATCTATCTAGATCCCTCTGCAAGGCCTCTTTCCCCTTAAGAGAGTCAACAGCACCTCCCAGTTTGGTATAATCAGCAMATTTGCTAATGGTGCATTCAACTTCTGTATCCAGATTTTTGATAAGTGTATTGAACAGAACTGACCCTAGAACCCTGAGGAACACCGCTGGTGACCAGTTGCCAGCCAGATGTAGGCCGATTCACTACAACCCTTTGAGCTCTGCCTTTCAGCCAGTTCTTCACCCAGCACACTGCAAACCCGCTCATCCCACAGTTGGACAACTTGTCCAGAAGGATGCCGTGAGGGACAGTATCAAAAGCCTTACTAAAATCCAGAAAAACTACATCCACCACCTTCCCTTCACCCACTAGGTGGGTGACCTTATCATAGAAGGATATCAAATTAGTGAAACAAATAATATATAAATATACTAGTGCCAGTTATGGCATCTTTTTGCTGGGTTTTTAATCGCCTGACCTTGCTTTTTGAGGGGRGACTGGGGTGGGAGGACACACACACACACACGACACTTCCAAAGAAGCTATTAAATATGGGAACTAGATACTTAATGAGACCTCACTATATAGGCAGGATTTCTTTACTCAATAGGAACAATCTCTTTCCTACCAGAGTGTTTTTTCTCCCTTCATACTGGTCTTGTAACTTCCTGAGTAAATCTAAGTGGTTTTGCACTGCCTGTTCATAGACTTAAAATCTTTCTCAAAAGCCAGGATTAAATGTTATTTGATATTGCTTTAATAGCTACTCAGTGAAACCTCTAATTTGAACACAGCTTTATTTTTATATAAGTTTTGGAATTCTAATAGTGTCTTTCAAAATTTCAATTTAGAGAATTCTGTATGGCAAATCTAAGCCAAATTACAACATGCCTGCCTTAATTTAGCAAACAAAATCCTCCTATTGGTCTGAAGACTAAAAGTGGAAAATGACTGTGTAATATGTATGTAGTAAGTATACCAGTGTAAGCTGCTCTGTAGTGACAGTTTTGGTCAGGGTATCATGGCCATGCTGCTTAACTGGGGCTTATTTTCATGTTCTTCTGGTTCCAGATGTGATGGTTGAAGATGTTACTATCCCCCGCTGCTTCCCCATCTGTCTTGATGGGAAGATTTTTTTCCCTTTAGATCTTTCAKCTCAGCTCTTARGAATCCAACCCAGTTTCAGAGATGGGTGAGAGAGAACCTAGTATTAAATGCTGGAATAGGTGTGTGTTGGTTTYTGGTTTGGKTTTTTTTTCTTAAAGAAGCAATCCCTCCTCCCAAACTCCCTCTTCTCTAACATCCACCGGCTTGTACACAGATGGCCTTAGAAGCTGCAAGCATTCAATAGCACTGAAAATAGAGATCWGCATCAGGAGATATGTTGTAAACTGCAGAAGACTATGATGAAAAGCTTTGTTATAATTTTTGCTACTTAAATAACTGTTTTMATTTGCATTGGGATACACAGGAGAATCCTGACATATGGTTCTTGAGACCCTTTCCAGATTCTCTGCTTGAAGCACTTGCTCTGAAGGCTATGTACCTTCTGCTGCTCCACTCATCTCTGATGGATAATTTGATGTCTGACCTAACAGCTGTAGTACATGATTATTTAAATGCTTTTCGGACTAGGTCTGGAGATCACCTTGGGACCACAAAGGTAGGTATGTCTTTGCTTTTTTTCTCTGGTTAGTGATTTGATCTAAGGGTCTGATGGATAAACTCTGGAGGACCTAGCTATAGCAGCTTCCTTTTCTGCAACTGTACACCCTACTTTATGCCACATACCTTGTTTCCTGTGTGCGGCAGCACAAGCGATGGTGTCTGTATCTACCGATCTGCATTTCGTGTTAGTCCATTAGCACAAAYCCACCTCAAGTTAGTATTGTGGATGGTGAGCTGCAGCTGTTAAGGCACGGGCAGAGACACGTGTGCCTTCTGTTCACTCTAATCCGAGACTGAGAACCTCTGGGCTCAATAGGGGCTGTGTATGTGCGAGGGCATGAAGAGGGACAGGCAGTTGTGAAGTGTTGGTACCTGGAGCTGCCAGAGTTGCTTTGTTTTGGTAAAAGCATTTAGTCCCCAAATCTTGTTCTATTTTTCTCCTATTCTGTCATCTTTATTGCTGAGCTGTTTTGCATATACTGGCTGTTTCTGAGAAGTGTTGTCTCTAGTTGGCCAAAGATTTTTATTTCTGTAAAAGCATCTCTAAGTTATCTTGTCTTCCTAATTTATTCTCACCTGTGTTATCTAAAAAAAAAAAAAGTCAAGTAACACTTTCCATCTTTGGTTACATAGAACCAGTAGTATTGGAGTGGCTCTTGTATGGTGGACCCATCTGTAATTGCTTGTTAATTTTTAAACCGAGGGGAAATGAGATTTTCRGTTAAGGAGCTTGACTTCCTGCACTAGTGGAAAGAACAGGTCCATGCAAACCAAACAAGCGGTGGTATTGGTGTGGCCTTTTTCTGTTTTCCCAATGAAGTAATCTTAGGAGGCCTTGCAATAACTATGTAAGATATTGCTGGTATTAAATTCAGATGAAAAGTGAATGGTCAAACATCCTCATTCATCACAAAGAGACTGAACTAACATGATTAAATCCTGTTACCGCCTCATTTTTGCAGTTGTAAATGTCTTGAAATATTTGTTAGGAAAAGAGAATGCAGGTCTGTCTTCATGGAAGAAATTGTCTTTTTCTTTGCCCTGGTTCAAGCAGTCAAGCACAGACTTGAATCCTTTGGGAAYTACTCCAGAGCAGTAAATCCCATTATTGAGGATTTAGGAGGAGATTAGTTTAGATAACCACAAGCGGTCATAGTTGCTTCACAGACGGAAGAGAAGAGATCATATCTGAAAACCTTTTCTTTTTAGAGGAGAGCTGCCAAAAAAAGGTTGTTCATAGTTCATGGAAAAAATTAGCTTGACATCTGAATTTCCAGTGTGAAATGCATGCAGAAGTAGGCATGACACAAGGGAAAAGAACAGTTTGTTAAAGTAAGAAGAGTACCAATTCTGTTTTGYGTTGGGCTACTTGTTTGTAGAATTTTTTTAAAGTGGTACGCAGGTTGCTGAAGCCAATCCTTTTGTAAATCCATTTATTCCATAAGACTAGCCAAGGAATTAATCTGATTTTGAGCATTTCAAATGGCATTTTGAAGATCTATTTAATATCACATCTGATAATCATACTTCTTGCAGTTGCTTTAGAAATCTTATAGTATGGAGTAAAAGTAGCCATTTTTACCATCATTTTGCTGTTAATCATTTTCTGTTGTTTCTATATTTTGTGAGAAGATCACACAAATGAAAGTTTCTTCTCCTTTATTTAAAATCTGCTTGCACCATATTTAAACTCCAAATACGGAGTTTGGTTTAGTTCAATCTGGTCTGTTACTTCGGTTTCTTCACTGAGTAAGTAAACAAAGTTAACTTCAAGGGAATCTTTTGCAAGTTGATAAGTTCAGCTAAATCTGGTTTACTAAAGAAAAAAAAAAGGCAAAAAAAAAAGCAAGCTATGTTTATGCAACTTCTAGGTTTTCTGGCTAAGTCTGCATTAATTCCTTTAATCAAAAATTATTCAGATCAGATTCTCAGAATGAAGCAATAGTCAAGATACTTATTCCCCCCCATGTTTATTCTAGTGCTTTTTCATAGATATTTAGAAGTAAAGTTTATCCATCACTAAAGTCTGTGTTATGCCTTCTGTGCACTTTGTGAAGCTACAGTTGAAAGTTACCTGGAAAATGCTTTTACTGGATTATTTACTTTTTACACTGACCAGTTACAATTTACACTTGTGCTCCACCTTGGACCCTTGGTGAACCGCAGTCTGGTACAATGAGCTTCACTTCACCTCGGAGCCAGTCTCCAACAACTGCAACACTGGAGTCCCTGTGCTTGAAGACTGCGTTCTCCAGACATGATCTTGTGCAGTTCCAACACTACTTCAGCAGAAGTAATGGATCTCCTTGGATTCTGAAGTAAATATCCATGCCAGGGAAACTTCTTGGAAACCTGAAATATGTTATCTACTATGCTCTCTCCATGCTGGAGAACTGGAAGAGAGGCTTCTGTTGCTGAAGCAGGACTGCCACAAAGCCAAAGACAATAAATGCTCCAGGGCAATAAAGATACCTTGCACTACTTCAGCTTCTAAATTAGAAGGTGGGCATAATTCCTGAGTGAACAGGAACCATCTGTGGTACATCAAGCCTTTATTTGAAAGTTTTGGGAGTGAAAGTCACTAGGCAAGAGAGTCTCCAAGTTACCATGGCCTCTTTGATTTACAGGCGCTTGGAGAAGATGACCAGATCTGGAAACTGACTGACTTCCATCGCTCCAGGTAAGGAATCCTCTTCTGGGCCCTTCTCTGTTCTGTTTTAGTTCTTGGATTGTGCTCTCTGAACAGAACCACCAGGTCTTCAGCCTTTTGATAAAGGGAAAGTTAGTTATGTAGACATGCCTTCTATTGTGCCTCTGGGCTACAAAGGTGTTTGAATATGTCATACCTGACTAGAGCAATGAACAGAGCCATGCTTCCCTGGCCTGCTTCTGTTTCCTCTGATCTTATTGAGGGACACCATGTCACACAGAAAAATGCTTTTTTTCCTTCTCCTAGTCCCCCAGACTTATGACACTCCCATGGAAACTATACTTGCAAAACAAATGCACAGGTACAGACACAGTTTCAATCATGGGACTTCATTAAAAATGAAGTACTGAAGCTGGATGGAATACGTAGCCACATTCCTTCCCATCTCCAGCTGTCACATGTTGAATCTCAGCTCCTGGATCAGGGTTTACAATATTGAACTTCAGCGTGGACTAGCAYGGTAGCATCCTCCTAATCTTTCCTGGGTCACTGCCACATCCAGAAGTTCATCATGCCAATGGCTTTTGTGTGTAATAACAGGATCAGGATATACTTGGTGAAAAAAATGCTTTGGCCTTCCAGTCTGAGGTTGCCTGTGAATTGAATAATGCTGAGTAATGACTAATAATGTTGAATAATGACTACTGGGGCAGTTACCTACTCTCTCCTTCTCTTGTCAAATCAGGGGATTCAGCCTCTGGGAGTAGATCTGGACCTGACCCTGTTTTTTCTCCTCTTGGAAATAGCAGCAAGGAAAAGTGAATATGCATAATCATGGAGTAAAAGCCAAGGCTGTTCTCTTGCCCTTATGGATCACTGCATCCACTGAGAGTTGAGGAAAGACAAGTGTGAATAAGGCTAATGAATGTAATTGTCACCACCCTTCCTTGGGCTCTGTATGCCCAGCCTCTGCAGCCAGTTTTCCACATGCACCTCTTGTTCCTCAGTGAGAAGTTTCTGTATGCTCTAACAGGCGCCCAGGAGTGGCAGAATACAAGAATCACTTTCTGGCTAAATGCACAGCTCCTCCTAGGGTCAGATCATCCTTGTGGCCTTCAACATGTTCAGGAGTGCTTGATTTCAGACATGCATAATTGCATGTACCTGTGTCTAATTTTGCCTTGTTTCTTGAACAAGCATGACTGGTGGGGGGGTTGTTTTGTTCCAGCTTATTTTGACAGAAGCTTGTACTTTCCCTTTACTTAGGACAAGTTTTCATAAATGATTTGATGGGAACAAAGTCCTAGGTTGTCAGAGGCCATGGATAAGCTGGTAGAAATGGAGATTAATGACAGTTTATTGCTTTCACATCAATAAACTGGTAAGAGCAGAGCAAGCAGCAGTTATGTATTTTGTGCAAATAGTATGTTTAAGGCTCTTTCACTTGGATGTCATAATTCTCCTGAGTGATAGCAGCAGTCACTGGTGGTAGTCCTGGTTTCACCTGAGGTTTCAGCCATCTTTTCTTCCCCTTGATCTTTCAGATGTTTTGCTGGAAATGGCAAAGAAACAGAGAGTCCTTATGGCCTCAGTGGGCAGCCCTTCCAGCAAGGCTTCCACCTTGCTTCTGGACAGCAAACACATTCTTTCGTCATTTGAAAGTTGTTTCAGCAGTAACAGAAGATGTACTGAGGAGATGGCCCATGAGCTGGTATGCCAGGTGGGAGACATGCTGTCAAGGTGGCAGGATGCAACTCCGTGGATTAGAGCTTCTTTCAGGAAAGGGTTGTGGAAAAGATGGGTGTCATGCATCCTAGCAGTTGCTAGCAACAGTAAAGTATTGCCAGTGGTCCACAGCAGCCAAAAATGATAATGCAACACCCTTGTTGATGTAGTACTGGGAGAAGAGAATGAAGAGGAAAATGGAGAAAAAAGAAAAAAAAAAAAGGAAATAAAAAGAAAAGTATCTCATTGATCCTGACAGTTTTGAAAACRTACGTTGACGCTTTCTGTGGTTTCTTGTGTAATCACCTGAAGTAGTATTTGAGTCTTCTGAATAGTGGACACTCCCTYCTAAGCAACTGACTTTTTACCCACAAACCAGATGGAAAACAGTAACCTTTGATCCCCAGTGCTTCATTATCAAAACCCTCAGCTTCCCTCTTCAGCATCTTTCTCAAACTGATAATCTTCCTTGCCACTGAAGGGGGAGAACTCGACACAAACTTCCTACCCTGAAGGCCTCTGCAGTTTCCTGCATTTTCAGCATAACTGTCTGCCAGGAGTAATTGTTCTTCTTGTGGATGCAGACATCAAGTAAAATGGGTTTCTGTGCCTCTGCAGCTGTGTCACTAGAAAAAAAAGAGCTAGTAAAGGAGCTATATATGCTACATTTCTAACTCTCCTTGTAGATTCATATTGTGTGTTGTTAAGTACTTGGAAATGCAGCTGTATTCTGATGTTTAGGACTTAGACTCAAAGAAGCAAATGCAGCCTGGGAACCCATCAGTATAAAGAAGTAAATGTTSTCCTAGGAGTGCAGTGCTTTCTTGTTTAAGTGGTGATAGTTCACAAGCAGAGCTCTGGTACCATAGGGGACTTATACGCCCCTGTGCAGCAGGGTTGATTTCCCAATGCACTATAATATGCATAATATTAATATAAAATACGCAGGTAAAGCTGCAGTAGGTAAGGTGCAGTGCAGTATATAATACCAGATAACATGTTCATGACACATGATGGCAGAAACTCTGTTCTCGGTCTAAATATAATTGCATGCCTGAGCCAGAAGTTTTCCTAAGTGGCAGGTGAGTTGGGACTCCACACAATGCGTATTGATCATTATGAACATACAGCCTGAATTTTCATGCAACTTGGCTTTAAGTGGTTTAGGGCATGTATCACCTCTCACTGGAGGATACTGCAGCAGTTAGGAAGCTGGATGTAAATTCTTCTGGTTAAACAGAACTGAAGGTGGGGTGTTTTCAAGTCAGTGCTTGCTCTGCTTTTTTCTGTAATCCTGTCTGAATTATTTAGCCTTCCTCTGGATCTGTACAAACTTCTAGATGTAGGTTTTGTGAGGCATGGCTTCCTTTTACAAAAGTCATGGTAACTCTTTTCCAGTGCATCGCATCTGTATATCCACTCATTCTGTTCTTACTGTTTCTACCAGTATGCTCATACAGACATCTGACTTACCAGCATGTCGCTTCCTGTATCTTTCCTGGGTCCTTCTTTAAACGTTTACCATCTTCCAATCCCGGAGTATCAAGGCAGGTTTTAAGCAAGATACTATRGTTACTAGTTCAGCTTTTTCATCTTCCACTGTTCAGGAATTTTGGGTGAAATCCACCTTGCTGTTTGTATTTCAAGTATCAGTATTAAGTATTTATGGGACAATCTGAAACAGATTTTGGGTACATAATGAATGTTTTTGGTATGGGAATCTCCACTTTTTTTATGCTGAATGTAGAAGAGAAAAAATGCTCTGKTTTTTACTGTGCTGCTTTTGTATTCTGATTGTTACTTGGCCCTGCAGCATGGTGGACATTTTGTGCTCCTCTCGTGTTTAAAGAAATTTTTTTGTTAGTTATGTTAAATTTTTGTTAAATATTAATAAAATTATTCTGGCCTGCCCTTTGTTTTTTCTGTAACTTTATCCTTATCATTTTCTTCACTTGGATGTGGCTTTGCTTTTCTAAAGGATGCTTACTTCATAGTCTCTATTCCTCTAACCTGTAGTCCTGCCAATTTCCTTTCACTCTTTCTGTGATCTTTTGCTGTTAGGTAATGTTTACTCTGTGCTGCTTGTATGTTGGCTTGAAGTTGTCTCCATGCTACCTGCTAGGATTGAATTTGCTTGGCTGYCTCTTACTACTTTTTAATCATGCTTCCTTATTTGTGTAATTCCCCTTTCTACAGCTGAATGCAACTGTGGATTTTTGTTGTTGTTCCTACAAAGATGGTGAGCATTGCAGTCCTTGTTAAGGAGCAGATCTTTGAATGTAATATTTTGAACAGTGTCCCATGCACTGCTCAGGACCAAATCAAGGAGTGTATCTCCTTTCGCTTACTTCCTAAGCAGCTGTTCCATTGATTTGTTAACTAGGTTGGCTTTTTCCACATAAGGATTTTATTTTTTTTTTTAACCCATAGGATAGAATACCATAGTTTTAAATGAAAAGCCGGGAAAGCTGCCTTTGCAGTGGCTCCTACAAGCAAACATGAACTGGTTATGCCTCTTTTGGGGGTTTACAACTTCATAGTGTAAAAGGTTTTTCAGGACACATCTAAATCCCATATGTGAAGTATTACTTAAATCTTGAAGATCTTCATAATAAAGGAGTAAACAATAAATGCAAGTCTAATATTTTTCCCTTTGGGTTGCTTTTAAAAGAAAGTGGGGGGGGGACTTTTTTGCCCTGAGGTATTGTTTGTGTAAGCAGGTAGTTGATAGTTCCACAGATCTAATGAGAGATGATTGTTCTGTTCTATTGGCTAATTACAGAGGGAGCTCTTATCTGGTACTAACAAAAGTAGAGCATGTGTTTGCATATGTATTGTTTTGATTTCTTTTCTGTTTTTCTTTTTTTTCCTTATCAGCCCACTTGCATGGAGCTGCCAGAGGAGCTGCGTCATCTGGCAGACATCCAGAAGCTTCGAAGGGAGAAAGCAATAAAAGACTACAGAATGAATGAAGATGGTCTTTTGATCAGACCAGCCATGGAATTAAAAGAGAGAAACGATCCACAGAAGGATGGAAACTGCAGAGATGACGGGGATTGCTTTCCCACAAATAAAGCGGTGTCTCAAATTGCGTCCTTCTACAATCAGGATGTACTTTGTCAAGAAAAGCTTGAAAATCAAAATCAAGTGGTAAATCTGTGGAAGAACCTTAAACCAACTTCAAGCTGGCTGTACAAATCTAATTTCTGATAYAGGTGACTTGATGAGCGTAGACTGGGTATTTGAAGACATCCAAATGAAAAAAGGGGCTATTCCCCATGCAGAAATGTCAAACAAAAGCTCCTTTCTTTACAAGGACAGATAAACACAATTGTTGAATGGAAATAATGATGGTCTTTCTTTCGAAGGAAATTCCTTCTGTGTCTGACTGTTCTTCTCAAGGTCTATTTTTGAGATCCATTTTTTCAAGAGCTATTTTTTATTTTAAAACAGTCACTTTTGTTTTTCTTGCATTGTTATCAGACCAATGTCTTAAATTGTATTGGTTCTTTTGTTACCTGTTGCAGGTATGTAAAACTCCCATTCAATCCAGATGCGTAAACAGGGGAGCTTATAAGATAAATTCATTGATATTAGAAAGGGTTTGCTTGGAAAAATTAACCTTCTGGCCAACCCATGTGGGCTTGGTTTATATACAGATAAGTCTCTTGGCATAGCTATACAACAGTCTTTCATAGGAGGGTGAAAAAGATCACACCCTAGTGAACTGCTGTGCTGGCAAAAAAGGCAAAGGCAGATGCTAATAAAAAAGACTTTTCTGCCAAGTCAGAGTTATTTTAGGCTGGCTGAGGAAAGAAGCTTCCTGCTGAAAGTTGCATGCCACCATTGTTGGTCAGCACTACTGTATCAAACTTGTGTAGATAAGGCTGTGTAACACTAATGTGGTGTGTATATAGACAAGTGTGTTTAATGGGGGGGGAAGCAGGTAAATTAGTTTAAAAGATGTATAGCATTCCCCCTGCAAGCAAAATAAGATATAAAGGCAAAACCAGTTTATTTCCAGTATACTTGCTTTGGCTGGTATACACAAAAAGTGAAGCTCCTCCAATTGATAGTACTGTTCCACGACATGACAAAATTAATGCAGGCCATGCCTGAGTCTTGGAACATTTTTTTTGGCTATCACTGTATTTGCCTTGCAAGCACAGGACTGTTGAAAATTCTTTGCTTTTGAAATTCTGAATTTATACACATTTATGTATTTAAATACATAAAAAATACTGTATGTTTTGCCATTCAAATGTTTCAGACAGGGTGGGGAACACCTTATTCAAGTGTAAGGAAGTTTTTGTTCTCAGGGTTGTGGCTAAGAGTATCGGTGAACGCTGATGAACAGCATGAAGTAGGGAGGCATGGAAGAGGTAGYGGTCACTGTCCCCCCCAGACTGCAGTCCAAGAACAATCTGGGCATCAGGCTGCAAATGTGTCAGTAGTAGTGAAGCCAGGTTACAAGGGACATGACGTCTGCATGTTGAGTACGTACCAATACCTSTTGGAGCTGTTTTTCTTTGGATGTAAATTGGTGTGACTAGATGCTTATGATGTATCTGTGCGTTTCTTTTAAATATTGTTAGGGGAAATGTGTGTTGGTTTTTTGGGGTTTTGTTAGTGTTTTTTTTCTCTCCACAAAGAGTACTAGACTAGCAGTATTTAAATAGATCTCTTCTTTGAAACTATGGATAGGACTTGCTCATTTCTGGGAGTGGCAGAAAAATTGGCAGAACTTCCAAGGTTTGCTCTTTGTCAGTACATTTTCTACATATTTTTTTTTAAACCCTTAACAGTATTCTGTAATCAAACTGTATAGTTCCTTTGTCTCCGTTCACTTTAGAAAAATAAAACAGGTTTGAAACAAGTTTGTCTTACAACTTTTTATTTGGAAACTGAGTCTGTGTTTCATTTGGTCTGCTAGGAGATGCTGGCATTGGCCTGGGCCCCTTCCCAGCACTGGAGCTCATGTCATTCATCTGGAGCAAGATTCTTCCAAGCTGTGATGCATTATCACAAGTTGGTGAGGTACGATGTAGAACATGCAGGCTCTTCTGAGCTGGAGACAGCTCAAGAGTGCTTACGTTGTATTTCCACAGCTGAAATCATCTGGGTCCATCCAGTCCTATTAGGAGAGAGAAAATGGCAATATACGAGATAATGGAAGGAGGGAGGGAAGAGGAAGTAGGATGTGAAGGCATCAAGGCTGGGATGTAGAAGAGTGGTCTAGAGTGTCTCTGTGCAGGGTATAAACTAATTGCTAAAGGCACCCTTCTCAGCAAGAGACTGAGCTCCATTCTCAGCCTCTTCCAAGAAGTAAATCTCTAGCTGGAACTGTATTATAATGGAATAACGATTTCCAGACAGGGACTTGACAGTGTAACTACATCTGTGCCGCTATATTGCTTTAAGTAGCAAAACCTTCYTGGGTAAACATGGCTGCAGCTTTCCCCTATTCTCTTTTGGCAATGTCATAAAGAAAAGAAATAGATGGGAATGGAGTCATCACTCATTGATGCACAAGATTGAAAATGACAATTTTCTTGAAGGAGAATAAAGTTTTTTGKTTTTTTTAATGATCCATAAGACCTTGTCATGCTGCTCAGTGCTAGCCTGTTTGCTTTCCAAGCTCACTAGAAATGTGTGACAAAATAGTGTATGTTTCTTAAACAGTGTAATTGCAGGATGTAGTTAGGGAGGCAAGTACCRTAACTAGTTAAGGGCAACTCTGCAGTGAAGTTTTGCTGGGGCAGTAGCGATGGTCTTATTTCCTAGTAATTGTGGTACCCACTGTGTGCCAGGATGACACAGAGCTTAGTCATGAAGTACAAATTTCTTTCGCTAGGCAGTAAGTGATCTGGATTAATCATGCATTTAATGATTTTCTGCAAACGTACTACTTAGTGGGTTGTGGGAGACGGCTGCGTTCAAGAACTAATGGGTCCACCGCGTTTACATTGCAGAGCGTCCTCGCAATTAACTCAGGCCTCTCTTCCCCCAAGCTCCTGTGATGAAATTCTTCGCCCATGACGGAGGCAATGTGGCAAAACGCACGTAGCTCCCCCAAACACCCCCTTTTTCCCCGTGTCGCCGTTAACCGTGTCGCTGCCCCGCTCCCGCCGCCCTCTGCGCCTCAACGCTCCCGCCAGGCGCGGGGGCGGCCGGGCCGGGCACCTCCTGCCTTCTGCGTTGTTTGAAGGGGAAGCCTGGCTGCCTGCTCCCCGCGGGGGCTGAGCTGGGCCCGGCGGCCCTCCGCCCGGGGAGGGGAACACGGACACGAGACAGGCGGTTCGCTCGCACGGCGCGTCCCCGCCGCCCGGCCGGCGGCTCAAGGGCGAGAGCGCGTCACTTCCGGTACACAGCCACCTCCCCGCGCCGGCATCGCGTGAGCCCACCCTCCTCACGCGAGACTCGCTAGCTCACCCGGCCGCTTCGGCCGAGTCCCTTCGGCAATTTCCGTCACCGCCAGACTCTACCAATCGGCCGCGGGAGCGCATCGATGGGAGCGGGCCCCCCGCGGGCTGCGTGTGGGGACGGCGCCCGCGGTGTGGGCGCGGGGTCCGTGCGGCGGCTGCGGCGACGCGAGCGGAGCGGCGGGGCCGTGGCGCGGGACCGGGGCGGCGGGGAGGTATGCGGGGCTCGATTGTTCAGGCCTGGCCATGGCGCCTCTCCTCCCCCCCGCCATGGCTCCCCGTGTCCCTGCTCCTCTCCTCTCAGTGAGCGAAAGTGGCCGCCGCCGCCGTCCCAGCGCCCGCAGCCGCCGCCTCCTCCTCAGCAGCAGCGCGGGCGCCATCTTGGCGAGGCAGGAGTCGAGAGCGCCCCGCGGCAGGAGACAGGCAGCGCCAGCCCCGGCAACGCGGGGCGAGAGGCCGGGTGGAGCGAGCGGGGGAGCGAGCCCGGGAGACACCCCCAGCCCCCCRCCGCCGCGGCCGCCGCGCCGAAGCCGGGCCCGCTACCCAGGTGAGCCACCGCGCCGACCGAGCAAGGACACGCCGGGCCGGGGCTACCAGAGGCGGTAGCGGGGCCCTGCCTGGGCAGGCCGCGGCTTCACCCCCCTGCTAAGCGGCGGCCGCAGCAGCCGGGCCTCTTCTTAAAGGGACAGGCCCCTTCCCCGCCCTGCCCGCCGGATGCGCCCCGATATACCGGCGCAGGAGCCGCCCCTCCCCCGCCCGGAGCGGAGCGGCCGCCGGGCCCCCGCCACACGCGGGGCGGGGGGGGGGA
>JASVER010000065.1:2018799-2140896 GCA_030449065.1 Oceanodroma leucorhoa
CGGGCCGGAGGCGCCGCCAGCGCCGCGTCGCGGGGAGCGCGGCCCCGGCGGGAGCGCGCCGCTTCCTGCGGGCCCGGCCGGCGGCGCAGCGCGGGGCTGGGACCGGGACGGGGAGCGGGACCCTCCGTCCTACCTGGGAGCGGCGGCACCGCCCGCTCCCCTCGGGAGATGTCGGACTGGGGACTCCGGCCGGTGGCTGCCCCCGGCKGCCGAGGGCAGGGCGGTCTCGGGGCGTCGGCAGCCCGGTGTGCCTGCCGTCCGCGTGATGCAGCGCGGCTGTTAAAGCTCGGAGACTGCTCCTCGGTGCGAGCTTCTGCCTGGCGATGCCCGGGCTTGCAGCGAGCTGTCCGAATTGCGACCGGCATCTGCAGGAAGGTGCGGCGTGCCAAACTGGTGCCGGTGGTGGTGGAGAGTGCCTGCTAGGTGTGCGTAAAACGTAGTTCGGTGTTAGGTTTGCACCGGTGAATACGTACACTAGAAAATACCTCTTCGTCGCTGTGGTATAAAGTCGAATCCTGTTTCACTGCAGACACGTAGCCTGACACAATTTCTGCTGTGATCAGTATTATTTAGCGTTATGCGTTCTTTTTGTTACCCTGTTGCTGATCACGTGGTAAGTTTCCCTCTCAGAAGTGTTGTAGATGATAATAATCAATTCCTTTAGATTATTTTCTTCATGAAGAAAATGGTGCAAGTCAAGTTCCGTTTTTATAGTGAAATGTCTTTATCTGCATTATTAGAATTYTAGTTTTCTCTCATATGAACAGATCTACTATATGGATTTGTACAGCACATCTGATACACCTGTATGTGACCAACACTCATCTTTTCATTAATTTACGTGCATCAGAAATTATGTATTTGTGTTGTCATTCCTTTAATGTGTATGTGTAAGAATATGTCATGACATCCAGAGGTTGGTAAGATAGTGAGGGARAAGTACAAGAAATAGGACTGTACCTTGAACCTTTTCCCAGTGTTTAAGGATATTCCCTGTAATTCACTTCTAGACCATCTCTTGCGTGTATCTTGTTAAAGTTGCTTAAAATACTGCCTTACATTTCTTGACTGTTTAAATGAGCAGGTTTTGTTCCATTTGGGTATAACGTAATAAGCTGTAAATTCTGTAATAAGCATGCATTTGACAAGCTAAATTACATGCTAGGGATTGATTTAGATGGCAAGAAGAAAATGGTCCTCTTGGAGCTTTCTTGGACATAGTTCTCTTTTCGTGGTCTGGGCGGAGGGAGTAAAAAACAAACAAAACCGAAAACATCCGTGCAGTTTGTATTTTGTGTACACAGAGAGAGGAGGAGTGAAGCAATGGCAACGTGTGAGGTAACAGTTGGTGCTGTTATGTAGTGCAGAGAGTATGGCTGCATTGTCAGAGRTCTCCATAAATACCGGTAACTGCCCTTTTGGGACAAGACTTACTCTAATTGAACAATTAAATAGGTTTGTTTTTCTGCTAGTTTAAACTCGGAAGCAGAGCTGTGACATGCCAACTTCTGTGTTCGGTATGTTTTAAGATATTCTGTTGTTCACTTACGTATATGCTTCTGATAAAATTTTTGTAGAGCTGTACAGCTTTTTTTTTTTTTTTTTTTAAATAATAAATTAGGACCTATCTGTGACTGTTATTTTGGCAATTCGAAAATTTAGAGCCTATGCCCCACTGGCTCTTCTCTCTGTTTAGAAGCAATTAAAAGGTGGAGCAGAGATCARTGAAATGCTGTCTCGTTCCTTGGAAAACAATATAAAACCTTACCACAAAAGCAAAACAGCGAAGTAAAGTATTGTATAAAGGACAGTATCTAGTTTTAACTAGATTTCATTACTCAGAAAAGCAATTAAAATGGCTTCTTTTTAATTTCAAACTGATATGGTATGAACTCACATTCATGAGGCACACTCACATGTGTCTTTTGTTCATTCAGTTTGAGTTTAGTGGAGACTGAGGGCTTTAGGCTCCTGTGAAATATCCTCCTATCTGCTTTTTTTAAAGCAATAATCTCTTACGTATCAAAGTTGTATTTAAGACACTGTCATAAAAAAGACTATATGAGGATTATGTTTTGCTTTAAGACCTGGAATATAGTCTACTCTGGAAAATGGTTGTCAGTGTAACTAGACATTTATCAAAGCTTGCTAAAATGTGAGAGGGGAAAGAAGAGCGTGTAATTCTCCTCCAAGCGAAATACCTCTTCAAGCTTTTTATGCCACCAAAATTGTCTGTATTAGAGATTATATGCTTATAAAGAAATCTGACAAAAATACACCTAACTGATATTACTGTACTAATGTAAGTTTTCCGTATAGATCTTGACTTA
The DNA here is from genome assembly GCA_030449065.1 of Oceanodroma leucorhoa. Lineage (NCBI taxonomy): Eukaryota > Metazoa > Chordata > Aves > Procellariiformes > Oceanodroma > Oceanodroma leucorhoa. Next base: position 2,021,130 of record JASVER010000065.1, read on the forward strand.
CTATTCTGTGTGGATATGTATGTTTTTGTCAGGGGTTATTCTGGAGATGTTACTACAGGAAATCCTTACAGTATTCTGATGAGAGTTGTATGTCTCAATTGTAAATTTCTTCAAGAAAGAAAAGTATTTTAGTTTGTATCAGTTTGGAAAATCTCTCTTAATAAATCGGTGTCAAAATGCAAAGCAAGAAAAGACCATGTGTGGCAAGAACCAGAAAACTGCTAAAATTGTGAGAGAACTAAAATAGCATAGAAGGTTGTATTCTTGCTCCTAGTTTTTAATCCTGCTTTGTGGATAAAACTTTAAATGCTGTAAATAGGGATACGAGGAATACATGCTTTCCGTGTGTCAACTGGGATTTCAGGTTTTTGTCCCCTTGCATGTTTTGTCAGTGTGCTTACACCGGTTGGACAGAGGAGAGGTGAGAAACTCTGCTTTTGTGGGCTGAAATATTTGAACAAATAAGCGTGATCACCTGCGGTCTGGTAACACTTCATATACACGCACTTAGTGCGTGGCAGGCGAGACCGTTTGAATTAGTTTTACSTCCCTGATTTGCCTTGCATTTGTCACAGGCTAAGAAGGGGTGCTGTGGCTTAGCTGCTGTGTTGTACCTTATACCCGAGCGTAGTTGTTATCTTTATTTACTGTAATGTTTGATGTTAGTGTTAGGCATAAAGAGAAGGAAAAGTGATCCTCTGGGCCTCACCTGAGGTGTAGAGATGCCAGCAACTGAAGGGGGAAGAAAAAAAAAAAACACAAAAAACCCCAAAAAAACCCAAGAGACACCTGGAGGAATAAGTGCCATTTCAAACAGCCGTACAAAGCAAATCCTTTCTAGCTTTGAGCTAGGCACAAGTGCCGAACTGCRCACTTGCCACTCACAGAGTTCCTGCTTTAAATTGATATCGGTAGCAAAAACTTGCTGGACTTTATTCAGAAACAGCCAGTGCATATCTGTTTAAACAGGGAGAATCTACTTTTAAAGCTAAGCTTCCCGAGAGCGGTGTTTTTGCTGTTTGGTTGGTGTAGGTCGGTGGGTATAAAACTTAGAAACCTTRTTATAAAACATAACTCTGCTCTCCGAGGACACCTGTGGAGGATTCTTCTCCAATGCTGGGTGTTGACTTACTGACTAGACGTTGTAATGGGCAGTCTTGAAAAACAGAGTGAAGAAACCCCACACCGACATTAACATCGAATTAAGCAATGTGATTTAAAACAGGATAAGGAAGGCTTCTTCAGAACTGAACTTAGATCTTTAAAAAAATATATATGATTATGAAGGTTATTTGTATGAAGTTGATATATATATTTATAAAAAAATATATATAAATAAACTCAGATCCTGATGGTGGTATTTTACTTGTGCCTTTAATAGTTCAGAGTGCTACRTGGTACAGTTAAATGGTTTTAGTGTGAGCTTCTGATTAAATAAGAATGTTAAAGGATTCAAAGTGCCAGCCAGACAGTGCAGCAGCTGTTTATTTCCAAACGCCAAATTTCTAAACTGYTATAACTCTAGGGGAGATGAAGGGAGAAAGCAAATAACTACTGAATTTGATACTGAAACTTAACATAAAATTGGTGTATATCAGTAAGAAAGGCGTGATGGCAGAAGGATTACTCTGCAGCATCCACTCATTTTACCACCTGTAACATAAGTATTTACCTAAACATTATCATCAGTAATGAAAAAACTTTGAAAATCTGTATTTCTGCAATCTTCCTTAAACTGAGTAGACAAAATGATAGATTTGTTTCAAAAATGGCAAAGAAAAGCAGAATGAACGTCATCACCATGTAAATCCACTGAAGCAATGTCTTGGTGACGTCCTGAACACTGTTACCTACTGTAGTGGATCAGGCTGTTGCGTGCCGCTCACTTGTTTGTTCCCATCTTCTCTCGCTTTGGTATTCAAGCAGTTTTTGCCATTGGAAATCTTTGTTTCTTAAACCTAGAGTGGGAACAAAAGAACAGAGAATAAAGAAGAATCTGTTAATTAGCTTCCCTTATTATTACTTTGATCAGCAGAGAAGCACTGTGGGACTGTTAGCATATAAATAAATGAGAGGCTGAATTCAATGACTGAGCTATTCTCTATTCAATATGCCTGTGTAACACTTATTAAATGTGTTTTGGGCATTGTTAATACATTTAAGAATATTGTTTAGCTCTCTGTTTATTTCGGGATACAGATGAGTAACTGTTTTGAGGACAAGAGTAATTAACTTTGTATGTACAGGAGCCTTTTGGGACAATTAAAATAGGAAGACAAGCAAAAGCTTGTCTTTTTCTACGGGTGAAATGCAAAGTACTTAGACTATGTCAGCACAAGGAGGACTCTGTTAAATGCGGAAATGTAAAGTTTCCTGATCTGGGAAGTATCTGGTATCTGAAAAAAGTATGAATGAGGCAGGTACTTAGCATGTACACAAGTGTACATGCTTAGCATAGTGTACACAACAAGGGGATTTAATGTGTTAAAATATGGAAGGAAACCTACTCTTTGCAGTTACTGCAGTCATTGCAGACAGAGGGTATTACCACTTGCTTTCATATTTGCCTGGGAACTCTGTGCAGCAGGAATGAGCTACTCCTGAGAAAATCTTAGTTTTCTAATTACTAAACACATCTGATAGTATCTTATTTTCATGGGGTCATTTATATCTTACAAGTAAAGAAATACTCTTCTGCTGGGTTGTCTCCTCAGCTGTGTGAGCGTGGAGCCAGGTGAGCACCGCTGSCTGTGCGGAGGAGAGGCACTGGTCCCGTCTGGTGGATCCGCTTAGACCAGCACTTAGGCAAGTGTGTCTGGGCAGCTACAAAATCATCCAGTTACTCATTTTAGATCAGGAATATGATTGTGTTTGTTTTGCATCTAGCCTGTTGGCTGTCCTGCAATTAAAAAATTGGCCTCAGATCTAYCTTAATTCTTTCCCTTTATTTTGCTGTTAAGCTTGTGTAGTTTTGTGAGGGCAAGGCTCATGGGGGTGCAAAAGAGCACATTTGGTTTGTTAGCTTCCTCGGAGGCAGTGAATCCAAATGAAGTCCTGCGAGCTTTGTGCCCCTTGGGGCACTTTGCCACAGTGCCTCAAGGACAGGCAGTGCTACCGAGTGTTGAGTATGGGGAGGGAGGTTTTCTGCAAAGAGCAGACAGGTGAAAGATGCCTTGTGGTTCTGAGCAAAATCATTAAACAATGGTTGCACGTGACATTTTGGCTGGGAAGGTAAAATAATACCATGTTCACATAACACATGCTGTTGTTGACGGATACATTTTGAAATGGAGTGATAAAATGGATCACCGTACTTTTTCTGGTATGATACTAGGGGTTGAATCTTGCTCCTATAATATATATCATTTTTATAGGTGATCTGAAAGAAAACCACTTTCACCTTCTTGGTGTCCTTTTCTATCTCCTCCTGAATGATTTCTTCCATCAGAGAMACAAGTTTCATGTTTCCTGTCATTTTCTAACCTCTTTACTTTCTTCATGGCCCTGTCTCTTGGAATACAGTTTTTTATTTTAGGGTCGTTTTTTTTCAGATGGCTGTTAAGCAGTATGACATATGTAGATGAAAGTTTCTTGGAAAACATGAATCTTAATACCCTTGTCATAGGGAAGGCTTTCAGGTGCTTTGCTCTGTCTGTTAACCTCTGCTGGAAATGGGTATTTGGTAACAGAGGTCAATCATTCCATTGCTGTCAGGTGTATGAAGATCTAGCATATGGAAAGCTGAACCTAGATAACTTCAGCCTAAAAATAACATTTAAATGAGGGCTGTTATCCCACCTAACAATTTCTGGCGGCTGTTGTTTATTCTGTATGAGTAAAGATGTTAACTCGAGGCTAGGTGTTTTCTTAAGACATAATAAAATTTGCTGTTGTTCAATCACAGCCATTAGTCTCAAGGTGGTAATCACTTATTGTAGTTTTTTGTTACTTTAGAAGTTCTGAATCTGTTCTGTAATTTTTGAGGATAAAAGACTTGGAAAAAGTTAGATGCTGGTTTTCGGACTGTATACRTGAAGAGAGAACAATTTGAAGACCAGATGTTCAATCTGTGTTTTCACTTATATAAGCTTAAAACAATTTAGTCATTAACAATTTAATAATTGAGCAAATATAAAATGTTTTGCAGTAAATTAATGTGAAGTTTGCTTCAGGTTTTGTAGTATTTTTAAGAAGTGATAGAAACCAGAAGAATCCTTCAGAAGAACAATTAATCTAAGTCTTTCAAAAGCCGACTGATTTTATTTTTGTCCTCCACCAGAAGCAAAAGCTTAAGGCATTTATTTATTRGTAAATATTATCACATTTAGGGTATTGACAGCACTTTCACTTATACAGTAACAACTGTGATTTTGGAAGTGATTTAAAATTATCTTTCTCACTATTATTATAACAATGATGGCATCTTTTGTAATCGAAGGAAAATAAAATTCCAGTTGACAGAGCTATTACTGTAACAGTTGTTACTGTAACAGTTGTTATGACATCTTTTGTCATTGAAGGAAGATAAAACTGCAGTTGACAGAGCAATAAAATGTTTTGATTTTTTTTTAAAGTATGTATTATGCAAATATTGCAGGGGGGATGTGTTTGGTTTTTTTAAGAATCTAAAATCCTGAGAACAAATAAAAAATGAAAATCAGGCAGGCCATTTTTACTAGTTGAGAAAACATAAAACTGGAGTATGTTCTAAATTTGTAAATATAAAAAGTATGTAATAAATTGCTGATTATGTGTTACTTTTTCTTTAATAAAGATAACAGTTGAATTTTTGGAATGGAAGTTTTTTAGGTCAAGTATTTGTAGCTTGTTTGTCAACAGGTAACAGCTATGTTCTGAATGCTGTAAGAGTAGCACTGCTTTAAAGGAAGAGTCTTACAAGTATTCTATAGACTACAGCTGTGAACTGAATGGTAAAAACAACAGAACAACAATATTTTCAGAAGTTCTTCCTTCTTGGAATAAGTTTATATATATGATTCAACTTAAGTATAATAACTTAATTGGTTTCATTCAACTCATGATACACGGCTGCCCTCTGTTCAGAGTTAAACATGTTATCTTTAATAGTGATGAAAGTTTACTTTAGGTGTTCAAGGACTGGCTTCATTGTACTTTGCATTTCTATGTCACCACTTGGATTATCATACTAGGTCAGCRCAGTGCTCATTTCTATCAAACGGCATCCATGAAGTCATAAAACAAAAAACTAAGAATCTAGTTTTTGGCTGTGGTAGTATTGTGGTGGCAAGTTCAGTGTGAATTTCTGTTTGTTTGTTTAATATACCTATTAACTGCAACCTCAGCTTTTTGCCCAGAACTACCTGGGCTATGTGTTCTGTGAAATATTAGCATTTGCCTGCTCACCCAGTTTGTTCCTTTGAGAGGTGGTGATGATGATGACTGTTGTTTCTTGTTAACAGCTGTGTGTTCAGAGGCACCTGTGCATGAGGAGAAGTTTGTTCTATGGCCTCAGAGCTGGGTGCCAGGGAGGATGGCAGCTGCTCAGAGCTGGCAAAACCCCTTTATCTGCAGTATCTGGAGAAAGCTCTGCAACTGGATCAGTTTTTACGACAGACGTCTGCCATCTTTAACAGGAGTATATCCAGGTACCAAAACCTTTTGCATTTTCCGTTGRGAATACCAAGGAGAGACAAGCATTTCTATTATATTGCTCCCAGACAACACCATATTAAGGGTTTAGTGGTGACTTGTTCATTATAAACTCTTCTCCTTTAAGATTTTGCACTRTACTTCTCTTAGCTCACACTGATAATTCAGTGTGTTGCCAGCCCACGTACAAATTAGCACAATGTTTTAAAGCGCTCTTTCGTAGCTGAGTGGCCAAAACTTTCTTTGTCTGCAAAAGGTAGGGTGAACAAGCACTAAGGTGATTTTTCAGGGAGATGGCCTGTAGCCATAAGTGAAATGCAAAGACTGTTGTCAGATGCAGAATTTGTATGTAAGTTGTAGCAATGAGAAGTGTGTCATCAAGGTATGTTTCTATCCCAAAACAGTATATGTTTAATTTCATSAGTGTTCTAGAATTGTAGAGTTACAGAACTGATAACTATGGGTAATAGATAACAGGTATATTTAAAAGCATGTAGTAAGATCCACACAAGGAGTAGAAAAAGTGTGGCTTTATATTTGTCACATGTACAGTAGTGCTGAGGATGACAATATTGTGCTTTGGTTTGACTTGATATTAGTTTCTTGCTTAGTTCATGCTTCTCAAATTAGATACCTAGTTAAAGACTGAAGGTGCAGGTTGATAGCATAGCCAGCCTGGTCTGATGATTAACTACTGCTGAGGGGTTAACGGGAAATTATTAACAGCAAAATTTCTAATGTGTAAAATTACACCTGAAGCTGTCTCAATTCTAAAACCTTTAGACAAATGGCCACATGTAAGAAAGTTGCATGGGTGTCTCCTCTTTTGAATATTTTCCTTTCATTGTCACCATATTACATATCTTCTTGCAGCGATGAAAGTGAAGATGGATTGGATGACAATCCTTTGCTGCCTCAGTCTGGGGATCCCCTGATGCAAGTTAAGGAAGAGCCTCCAAATTCTTTGCTTGGGGAGTCTTCTGGAGCAGGGAATTCCGGCATGCTGAACACACATTCCCTGAATGGAGTACTGCAGCCAGGTGGGCATGCACTAGGTTGAATCCCTGTGTTCTTTGGGATAAGCTGGGAAAAACATTATTTCTTAAGAACTTTATTTTTATTTTTTYGCTAAACAGAACCAAAGTCTGAAAAAGGGAGCTTGTATAACTTTTCCAAACTGAAGAAAAGCAGAAAGTGGCTGAAGGTAAGAATATTGGAAAGAAATGCAGCTATTAYGAAATTTGTGAGTAGAGTTCCAGTCAACACCCTGTAGGCGGTGGTGAGTGATTCCATCTTGTCATCTGATGTAGATCATGGTGTAGAAACGTGTAAGCAAGCAGACAGCAACAAGAAAATAAGTTGAGCACTGGTCAGACCATTATCACAAATACAATTTCCAAGTACAGTAAGTTTACAGTAACTTGACAATACATTTGTTCTCATCTCAGTAGTCCATTTAATTTTACTTTACATGTACTACTGAGAGCTCAGAAAGCTAGACTAATGTGTTTTAAGAGCTGCCCTAAATCATGTGGTGCAATTTAATTGATGCAAAATCTCACACTGAAAAAGAGGCATAAGGTGTTACAGAGATGTGGTAATATTTTGTGTTGCTGAAAAGAGGGCTCTAAATGAATTCTTTAGTCTTGTTCTATATTGGCTTGTTGTTTGCTGTACTATTTTTTTTTTTGAGGTAACTGGAGCTAGTGTCCCTGTCTAAGAAGAAAGAAATGTTTGTTTTGTTTTGGTTTGTTTTTTTCCCACATTAAGAAAAAACACTTACCAAAGCAAACAATACATTCTACAGAGGCTTCTCATCTTGGAAATGGAAAGAAAGAAGAATATGTGACAGCTRATAATGAATATTGTATTAGACTTTGGGTAGAACAAAATAGAATTATAGTCTCTGTAGATTTGAGGCTTTCRTTTTCATCGTGTAGCAAAATGGACAGTAGGCATTTCAATTTTGGTGAGCAGCAGCATTTTAGTTAAATTTCACAGTGAATATACATTCAGAAACTTGAAGTAATTGTAGTACACTGTCCAAATTAAAATGAGCTGTTGTGAAATATATTAAATGGACATTTGGGACTCGGCTGAAAATTTGTTTCTAAGAGGAACTCAGTACAAGGTCCAAATGAGGATGGAAGGAGAGAGTGGAATGGTGGCTTTATGCCATCTTTGCATTTTCATTGTGCTGTAGCCTTCTCTAGTTAGCAAAAACAGGTTGCCAAGAGGTCAGAYGAGCCAAACCTGCTGCAACTGATGCAGGGGGAAGTGGTAGAATAGCAGGACAAACTACAAATGGGGTAGGAAAGTACCTGCAACCATACATCACAAAATGCCCCTACTGGTATCCTGGATTTTCTCACTGCTGCTTTTCTGAGACCACAAACAGACAAAGTAGATTCTGAAATGACTTAACTATCACCAAACTAACAGAAAAGTACCTCCCACTAAATCAGAAAATGTGTATTAGATTCAGTGCTACACAGTACTGTACCTCAGAAAACTATTTTCCATTTGAGGCGTTTCAGATAGAAGACACTTTGCAAATGTTAAGTATTGTTGTTGGGCCAGACCTGCAGCCCTTTAATAGGTAAAGGCTCAAGAATGCTTTGCATAAATAAACAATTCAGTATAGGGACTTGTGATTGTTAAATTAGTTTCCATTTATTCTTGTTAGAGTATCCTTCTGAGTGATGACTCCAGTGACACAGATTCACCAAGTGATGAGGACGGAGAGGAGGAAGAAGAATTTTCTCTTTCAAGGGAGGAACTTCACAATATGCTGCGATTACACAAATATAAGAAACTGCATCAAAGTAAATATAGCAAAGACAAAGAGGTAAAAATCTGGAATTTTTACATTTCCTTGATTTTTATTCTTTTGTTTAACTGCATTCTTGTAACTGCTGTTACATTTYTATCAAAAACCATAATATTTTGTGGACTGGAAAATATCTTGTTGTTTGGTAGACTAGAACAATCTATCATCAGTTTCAGACAAGGGTTATTTAATTAATTACATACAGACTGAAAAGCTGTTGATGCCTTATGCTGAGAATCTGTCAATAATTTATGTAGCTAGTACTGGCACATGTGTTATATATAGCTTCCACAATGCTCTGTCCCAGTCACTAGAGCAAGTATAGGGTGCTAGAATGYGAGATTTGGATAATACATACGAAAACTGAGGTGCTGTGGGTTAAATTCTAATACAGGGAGTAGCTGCTGTTCAAGACWAAAGCTGTATATTTAAACCTAAAGCAATATACTTGCATCATCGTTGAGGTGAYGAGTAGTAAGGCAATGTTTACCTTCTTGAAAGGGAGTTCCTAGTTTTCTTCCTTACTGTTTTCTGTCATTCTTTGGGGTTTTACTTGACTTTCTTCTTTTCTTTCTTACCTTTCTTTTTTATTTTGGATTTTCTTCTCATATTCCCTTTTTYCCCATCTTATAAGAAAATAGTCTGCCACATTTCTGCATTTTTCTTAATATTAGGCCAAATTCTATGACTATTTTAACTCTAATAATATTTTTCTTCAAATTATAAGGGCTTTTGCAGAAATTATTTTCACTGCTGTTTTGAATTGCACCAGAAAGTAGTCTCAGATGAAGGAAGTCATCCTATTCTGCTATCAGAGGATGTGTCTGAAATTAAAATTTGTCTTTGTGTTTTGTATTCYTTTGAAATTTCTCCAGAAGAGTGAAGAAATATTTTCCCACCCAGGTCTTTGCTTCTGTCCACTTCTTTCCTTTGTTTACTCGTTTGGTTCTAAACCGAGATTGTGTTAGCTTCTTGAAATATTACATAAATACACAAATATTCATACACCCAATTATTACAGGGGTCATAATTTTTGTTAGATTTTGCACAAATATTTCTTTCCAGACTAGTAAGAAATAATACCCAGTGGAAATAACGAGGGTATTGTCAGATCAGCAGTACACAGTTATGAGGAGGGAAACGCATGTGTCCAAAAAAGTTTGTTTATGCTGATGTTCTCACCTTTCAAAAATCTTTTATTAACYTAATAGTATTCTTAGGTTTTAAACAGTTAATTTCTGACCTGTACTGTCTTTAATTTGCCTGTTTATATGTAACCYGTGTGTAGGTCTTTAATATTCTAGTTGAATAATGCTTGGAATATACTGACTTTTTTCATAATTTGGGAAAAAAATGCTAAGGCAGCTATATTTTTACTTGACAATCTGAATGTTCAAGTTGTCTGTCCTTGTGGAAATCTTTTAAATGCYTTTTATCTAAACCTGTCCTTTTACATCCTTCGGAATGGTAAAGTAGAACACRTATGTAATTTGGGAATGCAAGCAAAACAAGTAGCAGGTCCATGATTGGACCACTTCATGTAATGTGCTCTCTTGTTGGGCAGCACCCCTATGGGAAAGATAGAGTAGTATGTTTTGAAAGTGTAGGCTTTGTTTTTTTACTTTGGACACTGGGTGATCCTTGGTAACAAYGCTAAATATGGAGAAGTGCATGTTTTCTGATCTCTTATTTATGATCCAGATCTGAACTTGTTTACCTGCTCTGTTATCTGCTATATCTGTGTTCCATTACTGTGCTCATTTGCATCCACTTCAGTTGCAGCAATATCAGTACTACAGTGCAGGACTGCTGTCTACACATGATCCTTACTACGAGCAGCAGCGCCATCTGCTAGGGCCCAAGAAAAAGAAGTTTAAAGAAGAGAAAAAATTAAAAGGTAAAGTCACTAACCCTGTGTTTTAAGTGGCTGCTGTGATTAAACTTCTATCCTACATTATTTCCTTTGAATAAACATAAATATTCAAAACTTTTGGGTTTTGCATGGAAATATCCAGTTCTGTCAAGGAAAAATCTTCAGCAAATACTGTGCCTTATCTTCTGGCTTCTAGAAAGCTAGGGTGAAAAAAAGGAATGTGAATTGAGAGTTCATGACTTTAGATTTTTCTTTGTGGACCTCTGAATCTAGAATGAAAGAGTTACGCAGTAAGTACCTTACAGCTTTATTCATTGCTTCGGAATCCATAAATAGCATTGTGTATCATGGTACATTTACTCAGAGGTTTTTGAAAACACGATAGTTCCTTGAAAAATATGAGAACTTATCCAGTACCTGATGCAGTTATTCCTAAATATGTAATTCTAGTGAACAAGAAATTATAGGAAGTGAGAGTGTTTTCTGGAAATTAGAGGGAACTCAGAATTAATGTCCAATATGAGTTAAAATAGAATTAATTCTGTAACCTCTCAGCTGGAGTTCCTCAGATGCATGTTTGCCAGGAAGTAGAGTTTCCTTTCTTGACTGAGCTGGCAGCAGCTGTAAATCTGTAAGGAAGCAGGAAGAGAAGGCTATGAACTTGCAGCATCCATGATTTTGCATACTCACAAACAATGTTTTTAATATCTGATACCAATATCAGTTTCCTCTGAAAGCTGGTATCTGTAATACATGATAACATGCTAATCTCTTTCKACTGCTAAGAAGTTTGGTTTGAGACTTATCCTACCAAATGCTAACGCTGTTACCTTTAAATATCTTACCTTTACATTTCTTTAAGTAGAATTTTAGCACAAAGCAAGAAACATTGCACCAAGGCCGAGACGTTTTAACTCCTAAGGCATGTTTCCCTGGGTGGAAGAATTGCATTTCACCACTCTGTTTATTAAACAGGAAAATCTTTCCATTATAAAGTGATGAGGAAATATCTAATAGGATAAACGGRTGGTACCAGAATTGGCAAACGTGGATAAGTTTGGCTTTTTTGTTGGTTCCACACATGAATTGRCTAGGATAGTTTACTTGGGAAAGATACCTGACTAAATGTATCCCAAAAATAGAACAACAAATTTATTTTTTTGATCATTGTTGCCATGCAGGCAAGTTGAAAAAAGTAAAGAAAAAGAGGAGACGGGATGAAGAACTCTCTTCAGAGGAGTCACCACGACGCCACCATCACCAGACCAAAGTTTTTGCCAAGTTTTCTCATGATACACCACCACCTGGGTCCAAGAAAAAGCATTTGACTATTGAGCAACTTAATGCACGTCGGCGGAAAGTGTGGCTTAGCATTGTTAAAAAGGAGTTGCCAAAGGTGAGCTTGGCTAATGGTACTAGATCAGTGCTGATGGCAAGAAAGTGAAATAGAAAATTAACTTAGTGGGGAGCTGGCGCTTGGAAAAACAGAGTGGAGTAAGACCTGATTTTTCTGGTGGTCATTAATGACCAAACTCATATTCTGTAATTTGTACGCAAAGTGTAGTTCGAATTTCTTATCACCAGTGATATCTAAGTGGATCATGCAGTGCTCTGCCGTTGCTTTCATATGGCTGTCCAACCCTTCGCTATGAGTAGTACCGTAAACTCTAGCAGGTATTCCTACTAATCTACAGGATAGCGACGTAGAGCAAACCAGTATCTAGGTTTTACATAAAGTTCAGGAAAGGAGTGTTTCAATCATTGTAGCATGTGTGTTTTTGAAACTTACTTCAGAAACAATCTAGGGAAAAGTATTTGTACTATTTACAGGACAAGCTTCAGGCACATTTGAAATAGAAAGCTGGGTTCACTGTCGCCAGTTTTCTGAGATGTAATCAGAGTGGATCTTACAACCTGCCTTTTGGAGTTCACAGTTAACACACTTTGAATTCTAGGAGGTTGAATATGAGTGATGGCTATAGCATCCTTTCTGAACTTATAAGCTAGGCAAAGGATATGTGCAATGTGATAGACCGTATTTTTTCAAAAGACTGATTTTGATCACGTGAAGAACATAGGATCTACATTACTTCTTAACATCTTTGGGAAAGTGGAAATTTTTGTTGTTTAMTTCAGTGATAACAGTGGAATAGCAGAACCCTGCTTTGCAATAGTAGTAATTGAAGAAACGATCCTGAGAAAGGTGGTGTTTTGCATGCTTCCTTCAGGAGTTGGAATACATTTATGTATACCTTCAATAATTAAAGATGAAAACCTGTTTCAGTCAAAATAAAAAAATACTTACAGTACCTGCACCCAATTATACAATAGTGTGCATGGCTGAGGTTGGCACRTATATCTGCTGAAGACTGGGTAGTGATCTTTTAAAATACTGTGAAGCCATTAGCCTTTAACTAATTTTAAGATGGTATTCTTTTATAGGCATACAAACAAAAAGCCTCAGCTCGCAACCTTTTCCTAACCAACAGCAAAAAGGTAAGTGTGGTTTAGCTTTATACTGTTACTTGTRCTGGATGTAATAAGCAAACTGTAACCTCTTTATGTTTCTTCTGTTTCTTAMAATACTGACTGTACTAGCAGGGCAGTATAGGAGAAAGCACTATATAGAAGTAATTTGTCCTTTAGTATAAGGCTTTTAATTTTTTAGATGTGTCATTTTGGCATGTTTCATAAGCAACAGATGAAACAAGCAACGTGAATTTCTTTCATGAGATCTTTTTGGCTTTCATAAGATTTAGTTTGTACATTTTTAATTTACTGATTTTTGATACAATAAATTAATGACTTYGGTACAGTTTGTTGGCTTTTGAACTGCCCATCTATCCACTAGCTAGAATTTGCTGGTTTAAGCATTCTTGTTTAAATCAAAGGGACTCTTGGAATCTTAAATGTGTTAATTTACATAAATATATATAGGAGCTGAGATTAAAAATAGAACAATTTTCTGCTTAAGTGATTGCAAAAGGAATTTATCTCCTCATCAGAGTCTTCTCTGAGAAGTGCCATTGTCTACCTAGAAGGCTTTACTTTAGGAACACTTGGTAATGGCTTTCTGAGCATTTTTCAAGTGTTACGCTCAAGTGTCTGGTTCACTTATATGGCTAATGAAAAGGTAATCAAGCACATGGCTGAGAATCATCAGAGACAAGATGATGTAGGAAATTTTCTGTTCTGTATATACATTATCAAGAAAGGGAGCACTTTCTGTGTAAGGGATGCAGAAAACAGGACCTGCGTGTATTTATTTAAGAAGCTTTGCTGTATATAGGTTCACTCCTATGGTCCTCCTTAGCTAGCAAAGAGTGGATTTCTTTGTGATGTCTGGGCAAATAGCCTGTGATATTGTATTTGTAGGTATCACAAACTGCATTCTAGCAAGTGAGTGATGGCAGCAGACTAAGAGGTTTTGAAATTCCACCTTTTTTATTTGTTTTCGTTTTGTTTGATCATTTGAAATCTGGGTGTTAGAATTGTTGATGTGCAAATTTTAGTGGAGGAAAAAGAAACTGTTACAAACATCAAACCCAGCAATTTTGACCATTATGACAATGGCATTATTTATTTATCCTAGAACAAAAAATTACATTGTATTATGCTTCTTCATGAGWTGGTAGGAAAATTGTAGGATGCTCCCCCACTTTTCAGTGTATTAACATGTGAATGGGATTGTATTCCACCAATACTGCTATTGTAGCAGCCTTATTAAAACAGTGAGAAAGTGTGGGTACCACAGAAAAGTGTCTAGAACAGATGAGTCAGAGTTGCAGGCAGGCCTTGAACTCTGGTCTCCTGAGTCCCTTTCAAGGACCTACGCACCAGATCAACCCTTAAAGTACCAYGCCACGCTGAAACTGTATTCAGGTTTTGTCTTCTCCACCATCTCAGGAGGGTTTTGGAAGTTCACGTTCTCATGCCATTTCAAAAGCATTACTGCTGAGTGAAGTATCACAGTTTTTCTCTTCTGAAGGATCAGACTTGGTTTTAATTAAATTTGATGTTGTTTATTGCTGGCTTTCTTTAAAATCTGCCCATTTTACCACTGTTTCCAAAACATTATTTCACTCCAGCTTGCCCATCAGTGCATGAGGGAGGTACGTCGAGCTGCTATCCAGGCCCAGAAAAACTGTAAGGAAACTCTACCACGAGCACGTCGTCTTACCAAGGAGATGCTTCTCTATTGGAAAAAGTACGAAAAGGTGGAAAAAGAACATCGTAAACGAGCTGAGAAAGAGGCTCTGGAGCAACGCAAGCTGGATGAGGAGATGAGAGAGGTACAGTAAAACCACAGACTGCTGATAATTAATCTGTTGAGGAGACACAGAAGTGACTGGATAATTTGAGTTACTAAATCCAGGCCATGAAATGCAGTTATTTGTTCTGTTTCAGCAGTAYTCCATTTATTTCTATTACTATCTTAAAATTCTTCACATAATTCTTCTAATGTTAGCTAGAGCTGATAAAAAAAAGCCTTCAAAYTGCATAAATTCTTTATAAGTGAATGAACTGGAGAAAGGGATTAGACCAGCAACGCGTCTTGCAGACATATGTAGCGCAGTATTCGTAAGGGCCAGGCTTTTGTGGTGGTTTGTACATCATTCTGGGTCCAGAAGGCAAGCCACCTTTTCATTCACGTTGAATTTTCTTTTTTTTTTTTTTCCCTCTTTTTCCCCTCTGCTTTAAACTGATACCATAATTCATATATGGGGCACAGAATTTTTGTGTGATTGCTTTTTTGTTGGCCAAATGACAGCTTCATGGACTCCYTTACAGAGTAATAGGTGTTGAATTTAAGAAAAAGCGCTCTAGTGGATTTATGGTTGTTACCTTACATGTGTGGTGATAAGCTAAGGTTGAATCTTTAGAATAGCTTATGTTTAGTTTTAKGCTCAAATTACGCTTTTACATCCTGCGTTCCTGTAATTCTTGCAAGTTCATAAGCATTCAGCTGACCTAGATTAATAGACAACTTCTAATTAGAGCATTTTTTAACCAGAGCCTGAGAACAGGCAGAGTTTCTACAACATCTTGCTGAACCCCAGACACGATAATATCTCAACTGTATTACCTAGTGATGCATTCCACATAKTCTACCATAATTCTCTTTACTAGTAAATAACAGAATGTTGGAGTTAGGTTGTCATGAGGTTTTTTAAACCGTTCAGTTCTTTTACTATAGACCACTAAAATCATGTTTATTTTTGTCAATCTTTTAATTTTTCGTGTAAACAAAACTTTTAAACTTTCTTTTATTAGATTATGGTGTTCTTTGCCATGATTACTGAATTTAAAAGAACTTTTCATTTACAACAATTTTATATATATAGGTGTTTATGGTGGTGGTCAGTGTTCTTATGTGCAACTAGTATTCTAGCATTTTGATATTACAGTGATGTGCATAATATAATCTCGATAGATTAGTTGTTGATATATTATTAGATTAAATTTTTTTTCTTTAATTATATTTTAAACATTACACCTTTGTCCTGTTTTTTTCCCCATTCATCTGTTTTTTTGTAAATGCTCTTCTCTTAGGCTAAGAGGCAGCAGCGAAAACTTAACTTCCTGATCACACAAACTGAATTATATGCCCATTTTATGAGTCGTAAACGAGATATTGGACATGATGGAATACAGGAGGAAATCCTACGGAAACTGGAAGACAGCTCTACCCAAAGGCAGATTGATATTGGCGGAGGAGTAGTGGTCAACATCACCCAAGAAGATTATGGTAAGTGATTCACTTACAATCCTTCCTGTGCACTCTTTTGAAATTTACTGTACTCTGCACGTTGTCTTGCAAACTTACTATTTCAAGCAGAAAATCTTTCTATGTAAGAAGCACTGCTATARTTACTGGAATTTTCCTGTGTGTTAATTTGGGTGGTTACTGCCGCAGAGATGTTACTAACACAGAGTTGTTGTTTTCAGATAGTAACTATTACAAGGCCCAAGCTCTGAAGAATGCTGAGGATGCTTACCAGATTCATCAGGCCCGGGTATGTATTTTTTGGATCCATGAAGTAGAAGAGAAAGAGGAGTAATTGGTAAAGGTCACAGAACCAGGATCTTTCATAAGCAGCCAAATCAAGTAGGTTTGTTTAATTCTGGGTGCCAGATTTTAATTTAATTCCATAGCCACTTTCCATGCTAAACAGGTAGAAAACTGGAACATAAAGATTTGGGCTATAGGCACAGGCTTGTTTTCTGTTAGTTTCTGGCAGACATCTTATGTCTTAATGTGAAGTGTAAAGCCTTTTACTRTACAGTTTCTTGATAAATTAATATGTCCATCATCTTATGCATACTTTCCTCTTCCTGTTTAGACCAGATCATTTGATGAAGATGCAAAGGAGAGTCGGGCAGCTGCTTTACGGGCTGCTAACAAGTCCGGTACTGGCTTTGGAGAGAGCTACAGTTTAGCAAACCCCTCTATCCGGGCMGGAGAAGATATTCCACAGCCTACTATTTTCAATGGAAAACTGAAGGGTTACCAACTGAAAGGCATGAATTGGCTGGCCAACCTATATGAGCAGGTATCTTAGTMTATCTTGCAAATTTTTAAAACTCCTAGGATTATTTAAGTCTTTAGAGTAAACTTGGTCAAAAAAATTTAATTGTTTTAAAAACAGRCAGCATATACTAAATCTGTAATGTCTTTCGAAGAAAGGAAAGTATTATGTAAGCCACTTATCGGTATTCTTGATTATTTAGGGAATAACAACTTTGAATGGGGCATTAAGTTCAAGATTGTTTATGTGGATGTTTATACAACTGTTTATCACTTAGATTATACACTGAGGAAACTTTTGCTGCTCAGAACTGCATACTGTTTCAGCTGGTAAACTGCGGGCAGCCTTGTCCTTGTGTGCATACCCCGTTGGCAATGTGATCACAAAGTGCAGACAGACTGAGGAAAAAAATCATACCTGAGAAATGAATGAAAGTGCAGCTGAGATAAATTATCTCTTAGTAGGAGACGTAAGAGACAATAAGGTGTTTCAGAGTTGTTACACTGGGGCTGCTCCCCCTAAATTCAGTGGCAACCGTTCTGCTAGTCCTGTGTGGATTAAAAAATAGTAAGGTGACAGGTTTTCATTTATGGATCTTTTCAGGGTATCAATGGAATCCTGGCAGATGAAATGGGTCTGGGTAAAACAGTACAAAGTATTGCTCTCCTTGCACATCTGGCTGAGGTAGGTGGAYTATAGCTTATTCCTGGTCAGTGTGCTTGATAGAAGATGCATACTTTTCACATGTTTGAAATGAATTCTAGATTATAAAGCTTAAATGTCTTAAAAGATGGCTATGGCATTTCCCTTTGTTTTAAAGCTACGCCTTTGAAAGGGTGTATATGTATGTAGATACCTGTGTGTGTGTGTATGTATATATAAGTATATATATAAATAAAAATGGAATTCTCATTTATTCAGAGTACTAGCTTTTCACTTGCACTTAATGTGAAAGCCTGATAAGAGAACAGATTGTAGACTTCATGGTTTGCTGACTTTTAGAAATCAGAGACTTGTAGAAATGAGCCCAAATTCTGAGCTTCATGGCAATCAGTGTGGATTTCCATATTTCTGGGTTTTTTTCAGGAAGCATAGTTATTCTTCTGTGCCAGGGCAGACAAACAAAACAGAAAAAGCAATAGGAGCTTACTTCTTTATGCAGAAATAGATATCTTTATTTAAAAAAAAGTCTCGATTGGCATCCAGTCACTTGCCTTAAATAGGAGATAATCAACCAAGTGATACTGAGAGCAGAACTAGCTGCAGTAGTGACCAAATGACAGTTATGTGCATTTGTTTATGTTCCTTTTGATACCAGTTCACTGGCACTATCAGCCACAATAGTGGCAGAGTGTGCAGAGCCAAAGGCACTCGAGCTCATCTGTATGGATGGGGTGACAGATAGGCTTGTCTCCCTGTTGCACTGCAACTTGAGATTTTTGGAAGCCTACACAGGGCTTTTACTTTGTCTGGCTCTCCCTTCTGCAGGCCAGCTTGTAACTACAAACACACTAATGGCCCAACTTTGTTATTCACCAGAGGGCATTCTAATATGATGTGATGGAGCAAAGCTCGCCAGTGCCACCTGAAGTTCTTTTCCTCCACAAAATGACAGGGGCTGTTAGTAATGTGAAGATGGCAACTTTCAGAAACAAAGGAGCAAGCCAGATTGAAACAGTGGTGGTTGTTCTGGTTTGCTGTTATGAAATAAGTCTTAGTTAAACAGTAGGTCTGCTCTGTTTGATTCTGTATGACCCTGCTGTGCTGGGAGGAAGTTTTGTTATGTTGCATGTAATTCCCTCTCTTATGTAGCTGCTGTCATTTAGTAGTCGTAAAGCTGTGTCAAACTGTCTCTGTGTCCCTTCCCCACAATTAATTTCTGGATGTCTTGTTTTGTTTTTTCTTTTTAATGTGTGTATATTCCAGAGAGAGAACATCTGGGGACCTTTTTTAATAATTTCACCTGCCTCTACTCTTAACAACTGGCACCAGGAGTTTGCCAGATTTGTACCTAAATTTAAGGTAATAAGCATGTGAAAGAAAGTTACTTCTGTTTTCTCAAAAGCAAACTGTTTTGTTCTCCTGAGTTCTTTGCCATGTGGMTGCCTAATTAGCTTGGAATTTGAAGTGGGCCTGATTCTGATATTTTTTTTTCTGTCATCCTGTTTTTTTCTGGAGCATTCAATTACCTAGTGTTTGAAAATGTTCTTACTTTTGCAGGAGCTTGAAAATACCTTCTCAGTGAGGAATTGAAGTGGGGCAGGGAGTGGATGTTCAGTTCTAATGTGTGGGCCTGGCAGCAGATACAAGAACAGTATTTCAGTCTTATGTACTGTCTTTAGGATTAGAGCAGTGTTTTCAGTCATTCATATCAATTTGGGTAAGATAAAGATTGTATGTGAACAAAACTGAACTCTCAACAGATTAAAGGGAGAGAGAATGCAGTTGTTAGTACAGAAAAACAGAAGAACCATGGACATACAACCAGTAATCAAGAAAAAGGAGAGAAGTGAGGCACAAATAGATAAGAACAAAAAGATTGGAAGGAAATAAATGGAGTTCTTCTGGTATATTGTGAATGTGAAAACATAGTAAGGTAGAAAGCAAGGAACAATCAGTTACTGAAAAAGAAGCTGCTTACATATTGCCCAGTGGAAAACATTGGAGTGTTGCAAAGGAAGATTTGAAAAGAAYGTGTACTGCTGAAACAGTTCTGAAATTTTAGAATTAGAGATAGACAAAAGTTTCAGAAGCTTGCAATTACATCTGCAAAGAAGAATAGATTATAGTTTAAATATCTGAGTAGTTAACGTAGTAACCTTTGATATGAAGAGGTCTTGATCAGTGTTTTTTTAAACATCTGATTTTCTTTTTTACAGAGAACATTTAAGAACAGTAAAAGGCACCTAGTTATAAGTCACCAGTATACCAGTAACATCCAGGCTAATTGTTTGAATCTCTTGGCTACTTAATAAGGTGGAGGAAAAGACTTGGAAGTATAACTATAAGTAATATTTGATTTCTTGATCTGGAGTAGGGCAGTATTAAAGGCCTTGCCTTTCACCAAATAGCTTGCTCTGCAGATCCCTGATGAGACCGWATGTTGGTTATGGTGGTGTATAGTTTGATGTATCTATATGAGGAGAAGTTGTGCTAGAACATAGTTCAATACTGGATGATTTGAGTGGCTTATATTTTGGCATAAATCAGGATTGCTGAGACTTCAAAGAAACTGATGAAGAAATAGAAATGCTTAGGTTAGTGAGGAGTTACTTTAAAAAAACTAAAAATAATCCATTTATGTATTTGTATAGCCCATAACAATAGGGGCCCTGATTAAAAAMCTGGAGTAGAAAACATTAGAGCAGTTGGCCATTCTACCTACTTACTCTCTCATTTCCTTTAATCAGTTAATTGTATAGAATAGGTGAGCAACTGTTTATACTTTCTGCTTCTCATGAATGAAATACAGAAAATGTTTCAAAAATGCAGTCAGGATACTTGTGAAAAGATAATTTTCCCTTTTTTGATTTGAAAAAAAAAAATCTGTTTCTGTCATTATATAGCTGTTCTTTGGATTTATTGCATAATAATGTTTACCYCATCCATGGAACAGAACATTTTTTAAAAAGAAGTGTTCTAAACTTATGATTGTTACATGTTTACAACTTTGATAAATCTTCTTCAACCAGTTTTGTTCCTGCTTATAATCGTACACAAGTGCTTCTAATCATACAGAAGTGTGTAGTCAGTTATGCTTGTAGTAAATCACAGTGACTTAATTTCTTCAGGTCTGTGRCAGAATATGTAAACTAAAAGGCAAATCACTTTTTTGCTTAGTCTGATGGCTTTTTACTAACATCCTTGTTTCAGAACAGTTGGAAGAATATTCAAGTAAAGGCACTTTTGAAATTTGGAGCTTGTCAGTTGAAGGATGGAGATGTTTAAGACCTTTCGCAACCTCAGAAACCAGCATTCTTCACTTTCAGTCTTAATTGAAAGTAGTCCTTCCATCAGACAGAAGATGGCAGTGCAATRTTATTAACTGGTAGCTGGTTTCAGTGCACTGCAAAGATCTGTTCTGAGTAATAGGACCCATGAAAATTCTGAGCTATAAATGGATTAACAGATTTCTCTGGCAGTAGTGCTTACTTTTTAAAATTTTACATGTGTCCAGGCCAGATGTTTTAACTTTATGTCAGGTTTTTGGGGACAGTTCTGAAATTCAAAACCAGCGGGACAACTGGGAATGTTAAATATGAGAATGAGCCCACTCGTCCTGTAGGGTTAACTGTAGCGGTTGAGGMCAGACCTCTTTCTGCCATAAGCAAAGTATAATTTTTAATTTTTAGAAAAACCTGACTAGAAGGTGAAACATGCTACTGGGCATTTTGAAATTCTCACCATAGCTTGATCTAGTCTTTGTACTAGGCATAAGTTGCTTGATACCTTTGCCTGGAATGCTCTAAGTATTTTTAAGTGCTTTTTGATTTTTCTCTATGTTAAGAAAGATTATTTCCCAATTTGTCGTTTTGGAGAGGGAGGTCTGTCTTATTTTGTAGAATACATAGTACAAAATTCTAGAGTAGGTATATCTTTATTTGAAAATAACATCCTTCTACTTTTGTACTGTTCCAGGTGCTACCTTATTGGGGAAATCCCCATGATAGAAAGGTGATCAGGAAGTTCTGGAGTCAGGTAATACTGGCATGCCCATGTGCTTTGACCATTTCTGTTATTTGTGAAGAGTAAACCAGAAACTGTTGCTACACCCCACCAAGCTAAATGATGTGTAGATAGAATTCTGTTTCTTCATCCATGTAATAGCATTTTCATTAAGATAACAAGGTAGAAGGCTACTCTTGTGCTGGAGAGCAGTACAGTACGGGGCAATTCAGGGTTGCATGGAGTTTGATTGAAGAAACTAGAGCTCTGTAAATAAAGCAGGAAGTTTCAGTGTCAAGGACTGTTTATTCTATTTGAGTAACCTAATTCAGGATGCCCAAGTCTAGCATCCCTGCAGGCCTGCCAGGTTGTTCCTGATTTAACAACAGCATTTTGTAGGATTCAATGCCTGGGTCTTGTCTGGCACATTAAGAAGCATCTGAAATTGTTCAGGGACTAATGGGCTGAAGTCCAGATCCACCAGTTGAATAACCGTGCTGTAATTAATTAAAAAAGTCAGCTAGGGAAAAATGCAGTAATAATGGGAAAAGATTATGAAACAGAACTCGGAAATTACAGTATGCACAAGTGAACTCTTCACAATGTATTTGCATTATGTGACCATTTGTTTCTTATTTTGTGGTTATAGAAGACATTGTATACTCAGGATGCTCCTTTCCAYGTAGTGATTACCAGTTATCAGCTAGTAGTACAGGATGTGAAGTATTTCCAGCGAGTGAAGTGGCAATATATGGTGCTGGATGAAGCGCAAGCACTCAAGAGTAGCTCCAGGTAATAAATTAACTGGAAATAAAATCTTCCCTCTGTATCAACCTCTTGAAGGAATATTGAGAAAACATCAAGATTACAGAAATGGGTAGAAGTTAAAATTGACACACGTAAGACCTTTTAAGTGTCTAACCTAGTTAAGTATCTGTATAACTCTRTCATGCTGGATTGATCCACTATTTTTTTGCATTTAGATTTTCCTTCTCCAAATATGTAAAATGTAATTTAAAAAGTAATTGTGGAGCAGAAACTTAGATGGAGTACAGGACAGTTAAACAAAACAGCGTGAAATGGTGTTCACCTTCTTTCCTGACTACTCACAAAATTCTGCCTAGCAAACAGTCTGTAGTCTTTAGTGTGTATTGCTTATATTGGCTCCATTAAAGGCATTATTTTGATTCCTTCTTCAGTGGCACTTCCAGACACGAAGGTCAGAACCCTGTGAATACTGTTGGCTGCAGTAAAGCCCAATCTTTGTCATAGGACTCTGTGCCAGAAAGTTTTCTGGTTGTTTTCGAGTAATAGATTTATCCGTCTTTACTTCTGTAATTGCTTTCCCATAACCTTTGCCCAAGTTGCCGCTGTACACAGTCAGTTAAAGACTGCTTTAGGTGCAGACTCATTCTAACCGAAGCCTCTCTCTTCTGCATTCTTTGGAAACTGCCCCTCTAAGAGGATTGTAATGTGTAGCTCAGCACTCCTGCCACAGTGGCCCATACACTTAGTGTTGTAAAGTCTGAAAAACACATGACATTGTGATTCATAATAACTGTTTCTTTTGGGAAGGTAATTATTCTGATGATGAGATTTTATCAGTATCCAAGCATTTGGATAGGTGAGGCCACACCTCGAATACTGCGTTCAGTTTTGGGCCTCTCACTACAAGAAGGACATTGAGGTGCTGGAGCGTGTCCAGAGAAGGGCAAGGAAGCTGGTGAAGGGTCTGGAGAACAGGTCTTATGAGGAGCGGCTGAGGGAACTGAGGTTGTTTAGCCTGGAGAAGAGGCTGAGGGGAGACCTTATCGCTCTCTACAACTACCTGAAAGGAGGCTGTAGAGAGGCGGGTGTTGGTCTCTTCTCCCAAGTAACAAGCGATAGGACRAGAGGAAATGGCCTCAAGTTGCGCCAGGGGAGGTTTAGATTGGATATTAGGAAAAATTTCTTCACCGAAAGGGTTGTCAGACATTGGAACAGGCTGCCCAGGGAAGTGGTGGAGTCACCATCCCTGGAGGCGTTCAAAAAACGTGTGGATGTGGTACTTCAGGACATGGTTTAGCGGGCATGGGTGCTGGGTTGACGGTTGGACTCAATGATCTTAAAGGTCTTTTCCAACCTTAATGATTCTATGAATCTATGATTTGTATTAAAAATGAGTAAAAAGATACTTAGAAAAATAAAATAAGTAYGCATGTAATTTGTAAAAGGCTACTTCTTCCTGTAATTGTCTTTTGAGAGACTGGGGAGTAGCTGTGATAGTTCTACCTAGTGACCTCAAAAAATCATTTGGGAAGGTTACTGAAGCAGTTGGTCTTAAAATTCCTTGTGTTTCATATCCTTCTACAAAAAACAGTTTTAATGATTTTTTTCTTAATTTTATTCATCAGTGTTCGTTGGAAGATCCTACTACAGTTCCAGTGTCGAAATAGATTGTTGCTGACTGGGACCCCAATCCAGAACACAATGGCTGAGGTATTCGGGAGCTCACAAGAGTGGACTTTTCTTTATAACATGAATATATGCTAAATATATGTGAACAGTTGAGAAAACTGTTGTATTTGTGTGGTTGTGGGATCATGCTTGTAGCAAAATACTGGCAAACAAACATGGAATCAGCTCTGGGAGGGGAAAATTTGGAAATGTGCCACATAYTCAAATAAAAATAAAACTGAAGATACCTGATGGTTAGTAATACGTAGATTACAGGATGAAATCTAATTCTTGTGGCTTTTCCTTCTGTTGGCTGAAATCATTGTGCTGTGTTTCTCACTGCTTTCTAATGGTGTTTTGTTAAGTTGATATATCTGGCGTTTGTCGGGGAGGGAGGCGGCAAGAGGATGCGGCTGGGTTTTTGTTTAATTTTGCCGTGTCTCATGATCTAGTAAAGTGATTTTGTTCATGAAGAGCTGCAAGGGTTTGGGATCCCCAGTTGCATTGTCCACAGTAGGGTGACTTTTGCTGATCTACTGTTTTCTCCTCTCCTTTTAGCTGTGGGCCCTGCTGCATTTTATCATGCCAACGCTGTTTGATTCCCATGAAGAGTTCAATGAGTGGTTTTCTAAGGACATAGAGAGCCATGCGGAGAACAAATCCGCTATTGATGAGAGTGAGTGCAGCGTGTAACTGCAGTAGTTTTTCTATTAAAAATCTGTTGCCTTTTCCAACTACTAATGGATAAGCTTTATCTCTCATTTTTTTGTATGAGAAATGTCATCTAAAGCAGAGGGTGCATAATGGGGTTGGAATGTTATAGATTGTTGTCCATAGTTTATGTCAAGGTTTGTGTTTCTGACTGTAATGTAGCATGTGTAGTGAATAGAAAAACAAGTAGTGAAAATGTTGATTTGCTACTTGTCTCCAGTCCTCCTTCCCAAACAGAGGAGAAGAAATATTTTAAATATTTGTAAGTTTCTGCAGAGCACGTAATGTTGGAGATCTCCTGAATGTGTTACYAGCTCTAGACATAAAAATTATGACATAAAGCACTAAACACTTCTGAGCTCCAGAAGAAAAGCATAAAAGTTCTTCAAAAAAAAAAATACAGATCTTCACAGTAAATTTTGGGGGATAATTATGTAGAAAAATCTAGGTAGGTAAAATAGCTAATTTGTAATTGGAGTAGAACACAGCACAGTTGGAACTTGTCACAGAAGTAAAGGCTTTAAGAGTTCTCAGATACCCAGAACTTTGTTTTTACAGGTTATCGTAAAGATTGCAGTTGTCTGTCAATGCAGTGTGCCCTGTTTTTGTSATGCTTTAATTTTGGGAGGCGAGACTTAAAACTGTAATGATTTCTTTTCATGAATTAGCAATGTCTCATCTGATACTTCTTCTTCACTAGTAGTGAGTTATAAATTTAAGCCCATATTGTTCAGCCCAGAGGAATATAGAACACATCAAATGCTTTAGAAGTTCATTCTTTGAAGAAGATCATTAGATTCATAAGTTAAACAGTGTAGCTTGGCACTCATTTAAAAAAAGAAAAATCAACAGAGAAATGCCAACTCTGTGCTGTAAGAACTCGTATGGGGGGAAATGGCTGAACAGTAAGGGACTTAATTTGTAGTAGAACACCATACAGTTTTCTTCTTTGGTGAAGTAATTGTTCCTTCTTCCCCATTCCCTGTATTTCAGACCAGCTATCCCGCTTGCACATGATCCTGAAGCCTTTCATGTTGAGAAGAATCAAGAAGGATGTGGAAAATGAGCTGTCTGATAAGGTGAGAAGAAGTATTTATACGGAATGAGTATTTMAACTTTATTGTCATAGCTCTGTTCTCTAATCTGATTTTTGCAAACTCGTTTGTCGGTCTGCATACCTGAAATTTGATTGTAGACCTTTCACAGACCTTCAGTTTCTGGCACCGTGTCCCAGAAATCTCATTAGATGTGAATGTAACTTAAGAACGCCTAATTAATAAACTTTTCTTCTGGGGAAAACATTTTGTTGACAGTTACAAATAAAAAAAT
Organism: Oceanodroma leucorhoa; assembly: GCA_030449065.1. Classification (NCBI taxonomy): domain Eukaryota; kingdom Metazoa; phylum Chordata; class Aves; order Procellariiformes; genus Oceanodroma; species Oceanodroma leucorhoa. The sequence goes on from JASVER010000065.1 coordinate 2,047,135, forward strand.
CTTTAAGCCTGATTAGGTTGACAGAAATATCACTAATTGAAGTGAAGGAGATTGATACAACARTGATTGGGTGATAAACACCTCCAATTGCCCTTGTGAAGGATTTGGCATGGATTTCAGATTCTTTTTGCTTGCTTGTAAAGAGCAAGAAATGCGTAGTGGCTACATCGTACTCTTCTCTCTTGTTAGTCTCTTGATTTCACGTGGAYGTTAGCAATACTGGATGATCTTGTGGTCAACATGTTCCCAGGTTTTGGGACCACTGGCTAAGAGACATCTACTTTGTTCTGATGTGCTTATTAATTTCAAAACTAGAACTTCCCACAGACACTGTTGTTGTGTGATGCACCTGTCATTATCATGGGCTCCTGACATTTGWTTAACATGGCTCTAAATGGGTAGCTTTTTAACAGTAGGATAGTAGAATTGAGGTCAGATTTTAAGCTGATCAGCTGCAGATGTGATGTTTTCAGAGCTTGAGAATCCGTTTACTTAGTTGTGCTCACATACTTTTAAAGGTCTGTCTCCTACATCATTACCTAAGCCTTCCAAAACACACTGATCAGTTAAGTCCTTCSCAGGTTGGATCCTGAAATACAGATATGAATGCGATTGCCTATATATGTCTTTTTTGAGAAAGTTACGTTTTCCTTAAGATATGTTTCTCTCTGCTCTGTGTGTACTGTTGTGGTCATCCTCCGTTTCAGAGAGAGAAAAGGCTAAATCTTCATTACTATTTTGCAGATTGAAATTCTTATGTACTGCCAGCAGACAAGTCGACAGAAGCTGTTGTACCAAGCTCTGAAAAACAAAATCTCTATTGATGACCTCTTACAGTCCTCAATGGGCACTACTCAGCAAGCACAGACCACCACTAGTAGTCTCATGAATCTAGTCATGCAGTTCAGGAAGGTAAGGCTATTTTAAATAATAATTTTTAAAAAGTATAATCATTTATTAGCACAATACTAAAATACGGCTTCTAGAAAACACCATATAAAAAAAAATTCTGGCATAGGCAAGCAAATTTGCATGCAGTTTAGTTGTGTTTCTGATGCAGTGTAGCATGATGTTGGGGTAGAAGAGCTTTAGCCAAATGGTTCATGCATCTGCTCACTGGTTTGGTTCCAAATTGGTTGTTGAAGGAGATCATTCACTTGGAAAGAAGGGGCAATAGCTGTTATGTGAATAGGAAAAGATATGATGCAGTATTCAAATTTGAGTAGATATAATAAAATAGTTGTGGCATACTAATCAATATTAAAGTTTTAGTGATCAATAGTCGTAGTTGATTTGGGATGTAAATGCTGCATTGGGCTAAATTAATTCCTCCCAATGTTTGACATGCTCTCTTTCTTATAGGTGTGCAATCACCCAGAGCTGTTTGAGCGACAAGAAACTTGGTCTCCGTTTCACATCTCCCTAAAGCCATACCAGATTTCAAAGTTCATCTACCGTCATGGACAGATCAGGGTCTTCAACCACTCACGGGACAGGCAAGCCTACTCCACTTCCTCTCCAGCTTAGCATATTTAGTATTATTAGACTTATTTTAGCTTTGTAAGTGCTGATTAACTCCCTTACCTGATGTACTTAAATGACGTTGGCCAAGCGATGCACTCCTAGTTTTCTTTCGTTGATTCAGCCGTTAAGTATCTGATATCTGATGCTTTTTCTTGGTGGAACCCTGATCATCAAATATCCTTTTGATGGAATAAGAAAGACAGGAAAAGGAATTTAGAGTTGTTGCTGATGATGTGTAATAGAATTAAGCTTTAGAAGAAGGGTTCAAAAAACCCTGGATTCCCTTCAGTGTGTTTTCATGTTTAAGGAAGCTATCAGTATCTGTCTGTTGTGACATGGTATATTATGAGCATCTACTAGTGCCTTGACAGCTTTTAATGCTTACCTTGGACGAATAGAAGCTGCCCGAGTGCAGTTTGCTGTTTTCTCCGACTGTGGCAATTCTTGATTAATTTTGTTTGCATTCAGTTATGAGAAATGCTCAGGGCAGAGATGAGAAAGCCGTGTTTGAAGATGAGACTAACTGTTCTGCAGCGTAAAATGCAATTCTAGAACAATGGTGTGTCTCAGTGTCAAATTAACAGTAGTGCATGTGGACTGACGATGMTTTTCTCTTGCTGCCGTGCAATTCCAGATATCCAGAGTGCTGAAATACTTACRATGAAGAACTGAATGGTTACTGTGCATTTTCTGCTGATTGTGTGATTGAACATTGTATGTGTTCATACCTCCTTAGTGATTTTGCTTGGGTTTGTTGCTTTCATTTTCAGGTGGTTACGGGTTTTACTTTCGCCGTTTGCACCAGACCACATCCAGCAGTCTCTCTTCCACAGGAAGGGTAGGTTTACAGTCCTGGGAAGCAAGTTGGGTTGCACACTTGCATGTGGTGTTGTAATATGTCAGGGGAGAAGGACTGAGAGGCCAGGTCAGTTGATCCTCTGAGATAATCTGATTWGAACTTGTTAGAATTCTGTTAGCATTTGTACTTGTACGTATATTTAATTTGCCTCATTTCCAATGAGGAAAGGATGGAAGCAGCTGGAAGAATGATCTATGGATGACTTGGTATTTAGTCACTGCTTAATCCTACTGCAGTCTCTTACTCCATTCCTCCTGCCTTGTTTTAACTTGCTTCAAGGGATTAATGCTAGTCTAATGTGAATTTTTCACAGATTCAATTCAGAGAAATCTTGGATTCATTTCAGTACATTCTGTATTGTATGTTAAACGGCCAACTTCTCTTTCAAGTAAAAAACAGATGAGATGCAAATGCAGGATCTCATCAATGAGCTGCTTGTATTGACAGATACAACTTATTATTGTAGATGATTGAAGTTTTTTTTGCTAAAAAGAGCTAACTAGATTGCTCAGCTGCTCGGGTGGGAAAAACTTTGGGAGAAAAAAGCAAGAGAGATACTGGCTGCATTACTATGCTGAAATCTGTTAGCATGGACCTGTTCAACTATGCAAAACCCTTTTCAAGTAAGAAGAACCAGATGCAGCTACAGGAGTCTGCACTTGTCTGTAACTCTCTAACTTCAGTATGTCTTGCTGATTATTCTGCTTTCTGTTTGTTTTGGTATCCATAATAGGCTTTTTCTTGGGGACTCTTTTTGGCATACCATAAAAGGAAAATAATTTGGGGAATATAATTTTTGTGGAGCAGTTAGAAAAAGATATGAATGGTACTGGGGATGTGCAGTGCACATGGGTGGGCCTGAAAGGCTTTCTTCGTTAACAGTGGAAACATCTCTCCTCTGCTCCCCACCCTTCACTGCAGTGTGTCCATCATCCTCACCGTATCTGTTGCATCCTTATGCCCATACTCGCATTCCCCTTCCAATTCCTACATCTCCTTCCTTGACTGACTGGCTGGGTGAGGGGGAGCATGTTTGACAGGCATCCTGAGGCATGCGTGCTCTGGTCAGCCGTCTGGCAGATACCTGTTTGGATTCACAAACGTGCACGCTGCCTGTTGGTTCTTAGTAGGCAAAATCGATGTCCTTACCGGCTGCATGGTTTTCTGGCCTAGAACCTATTTGTCTTTTCTTGCTAAATGCCCTTCTCTTGCCCAGACTAGAAAATGAACTGGAACTTGGAGTCAGGCAACAGCGATTCAGATTAAATTTTCAGTATTTCTAAAAGATCTAGGTTGAATTAGGATCTTCTGGTTATTCACCTAGCTTTGTCGTATGTCAGAGAATGTGTATTTTGAATTGTAAATTCAAAATGAAGTAAATTTATTGTTCTTAGCTATGAGTGCCTGTGAAATGTGTTGGCCTAACTTCAGTATTTCTGTGACACAGGCATCAATGAAGAAAGCTGTTTTTCTTTCCTCCGATTTATTGATGTCTCTCCAGCAGAAATGGCAAACCTCATGAATCAGGGACATTTAGCCAGGTGAGGACAACTTATTTTTCTCTCTTAGTAATTATAGGAAAAGTACAGATGATTTTAGAGGCATCTCTGTAAACCTGCRTTTTTCTATGCCTCCTAATATTATCATTTGTCTATTGTTATCTAATATTATAGCAACTTCTAGAGTGTTCCTCCAGGTATAGGGCACCATTATACAAGGCAATTTTTATGCCTCTGTCCAAATAAAACCTCTGTTATGAAGATTTGATATTGTAAATACACAAGACGGTCAAAGGGCAGCAGAAGAGTTTGCTTAGGATCATACTGCAGGTTGCTGGCATGATCAAGTGCAAAATCCAGACTTTCAAAGGGCAGTTTATTGCGGTGCTTACCAGTTGCACTTGAGCATATGTTTTAACACACGTGGAATAAGCTTGTGCTGTGATAGTCGTTCTTCAGCTCCGAGCCATATCGTCTACTTTCCACATGTCCCGTTTTTAATATGGAATGGAATTCTAAGGCGTAGGCTTAGGGTAATGGATTTTAAGGATGGTGACCTGTATTATCYCAGAAAGGGAGGTTGATCTGTTTAAGTTGTACTGTACTCTGCAATGGACAGTACTCTTGACTGAAGTTAGATAGTGACTGTAAGAAATCCGAGATTAAAAGCAAGTCTTTATTAATAAATAAAGGTGTTTTGCTTGGGGCTTTGTAAGTGTAATGTTCTTTTATTGTTGTGGTTATTTTGGGCTACTGTTTCTTGTCTGTGTTTCGGTAACATAACAAATTTCTCTTGATCCATCTGAATTATCTTTATGATAAATTCTGCATTCATTATGCAGGTTGTTATGAGTAATTTACATATGGAGCAATTTACAGAGAAGTCAGTGCAATTTTAAGTAGTACTGGTTAAATCGGGTTTGACCCTTTTAAATGAAGTGCTTCAAAGTGTATTCTGATTTAATCATTTAGATTCAGTTAAGCCACCTTAGAAAAAATGAAAATAAGAGTAATATAATTGGAAGATGTTGAGCAAAAATTGAAGATGTCTAGCAAAAATTACTTCCTTTAAGTTAGGTCACTGTAAGCCTGAAATTCTGAAAAAACATTTGTGTCAAATAGAGTTATGTTGTAAATATACTCAAGCCTTTCTTTCACAAAACGGTGAATAAATGTATCTATTGTGTTTTGTTTCAGGTGGTTAGCTCTTTTCCTGTCTCTGAAAGCATCCTACAGGCTCCATCACATGCGCTCCTGGGTGGAGACGGAAGGGGAGAAGCAGCAGGGGTCATGTTGTCTGAGGAACAGGGATTTCTTGCTTGATGTAAATTTCCCGCTGTCTTTCCCTAACTTGCACAGCTGCACTTTGCTGCAGGTAAGCAAAATTTCTGTAGTGTGGAGACAGTAGCAAATCCTTATAAAACAGAGGAGAACAAACTTGGAAACAGGATGACTTTATTATCTGCTTTATTAGATATAGTTAATAAATTTTGGAGTGCTGAACAGAAAAATAGTTTGATTGCTGTCTTCCTCCCATGTGGTGATACATTTCAAGACTTCCTATAAAAAGTAAATCAGTTGAATTAGAAGTCTTAAAAATGTTACTGGAGCAACAGAACTAAACTCATGTTTTGTCAGGGATGGATTCTACACGTAAGCTTAAGAGTTTTRTGATGTTTTTCTACATGTAAGATGCTTGTTTTCTGACTGAAACCAACTCTCTTCTCATATTCAGTACATTGTTGCAGCAACTGGGGAAAGCAGAGACTTGAGCCTAGCAGTGTTTCAGAGTTGGTGGACAAGCACTATCAATGGTGTCYTTCTACTTTGAAATTTGCTTTGGCTGCTGTCTGGTAGACTCTAAATGTGTTCGTCTTACTGTGTAATGCAAGGTCATTTTCTCTTTTGCCTGGGATGTGTGTGAAGGTTTTGTCTTTTTATGACTAAATTGCTGTTGATATCCTGAGTTAGGTTATARCTCCATTGATTCGTTTCACTGGGAAATAAGTTCACAAAAGTGCTAGCATAGAGTCAGGAAAGCATCTTAGGGCAGTTAGCAGATATGCAGTACAAAAATCTTTTCTGAAACAGTGGGATYGTGCCAAATTTCTCTAGGGAATATTGCTTCTGTTCATGAGTGTGGAAGGGGAAAGGAGATAGCCAGAATTCAATTGAATAGCGTGTAGAGGAAGTTGAAATTGAAGACGCATAAGCAGTAGGAAACCAACCTTGGGCTTGGTGTCATATTTTGCAGCATTAACAGCAAAGCCAACAAAATGAGTCYTCCTAGTTATCAAACAAAGAGCAAGCCAACTGGGTGTGTATGCCAGTTAACTCTGGCTGTGCTGGTGTTTAAATATTCTGTGTTTCCATTCTAGCTTGCTAAAATGTCTACKCTATATGGATTTGCTTTCAGTTAGTGTTTTTTTAAGATCACATTCAGCTGTTTGTATACTGGCTGTGTAACGCTTATCTCTGAAACTATACTGTAGCTCTGTCCTCTCGTTGGTGTGGTTAAGGAAATCTTGGGTGGTGTCATAAACTTTGCAGGCTAACAGTAAAGGAGTAGAAGATGGTGTCAGAAGTTGTATCCACTTACGGAAGGTAGCATTCATTTTTACATACGTAGAAAGACAATCTAGATTTGTATATAGCCTTTGGGTTAGCGTGTAAARATATTAAAATGAAAGTTGTTATATTGTCTTAAAGAACAGAAGCATTATAGATATTAAATATGAGATGTGGAATATGCGCATGTAGGTTTTAATATTAACAATGAAATGTAAAGCATTTGGGTAGGCTACAGACCTACCTCTACCACAGCCTGGCAAGACTTAAACATATAATTTGGTTTCTCCAAATAATTTGTGGTCTTTGGGGAAGTCATTAGTTGTGTCTCAGGGGGTCCCAGTGCCGTGACTGGTGTAACTAGAACCTTTTACATGGAAAACAGCAAGCTGAGGAGCAAAGTTCATCAGTGTGTGCAATACAGCACGTTTGTGATAACCCCAGTAAATCTAAAGGAAATGTAGCCCTACAGTTACGACAGATTCTTTAGAACTGTTTTCTAACCTGCATGTTAGACAAATTACCACCTAAAGTCACTTCAAAATAAGCTATGTTTGCAGAGTTTTGCTTGGACAGTTTACATATAGAACATCTTAAAAAAAAAAAAAAAAAAAGCTCAAAACCAAAGGGAGAGTTGAAAAACACACTGCCTTTTGCATTCCTGTCTTTTAGCAGCACACATCATCGTGAGTGAAAATGAACTCACTTTTTTATCTTAGCCCAAATTTGAGAAACTTTCAATGTCAAATTCCCCTAGGCTTCCTCCAGGGCTTCATAAGATAGTCACATGTAGGGAGTGAGGAGGGGGAGAAACAGAGGAAAAAGGAAATGGTATAAATCTGGAAAGGCTTTTCTTAACTGCTCAGATCAGCATTTCCGATATAAGAGACAAACTATGAAAATAAGTCAGTAGACAAAAAAACACATTTATTTTTAATGGATATTTCTGAAACCGAGGTAACATCTGTCTAAATGTAGTATGGGTTTCCTCATGTAAACACAGAAATCCCTTGCAGTGTGAGATCTGTTCATTCCCCTTACTCCGCACCTCCACAACGTGTATTCATTTGTGTATATTGATTTAAATTAATATGAAATCTGATCTGTTGAGATGAACCCTTCTCTCCTTTGCTTTCCTAATTTTCTTGGAAAAATTTCTTTCCTAATTTTCTTTCTATAAAAAAAATTAGGAGTGTTAGAGCTTAAGATGCTGGTAGCAATCACCCATATTTATGTGCAGCTCTATTTGCAATATAGGAAAGCCTCTTTCAGTACTTACTTTGAATTGCATGGTTGCAGTAGATGTGTACATTCTTATTTTTTAACAATCCTCTTCGATTCTTGGCTTTCTTGTACTAAGGTATATGATCCATTTCAGAGCTGTGGCTGTGTTCGGGTCTGTAACCTTACCTGGTCTTTTCCATGTATGTGACCGATGGGAAGCTGGTTTCCGCTGTCCCTGTTATATCTGGTGTCTGCTCTGTTCATGAATACTTAATGGCTGCGTATGTCAGGGAATTCAGAGGGGGATATTTCTTATGTGACCTGCTCATAATTTGTACACAGGAAGCATGGCRCTGAAAACCAGATTAGTGCCTGTGTACAAGACCTACTTCTAGTACTGTGTGTATACAAAAATAATATTTTTCTCTTATTTTTGGATAYCTTCTTGGAAGTTTTCCTTTGTGTTTCTTCCTGGGTATTCCTAATTGGGCCAAAGCCATCTTCGACGGCTCTTTGATATTGGCTTCCAAAAGAGAATTAAGTAACAAACTTGCATAGGTTTGGAATTACAGTTTGTTAGCTTCCTCTCTATCCATTTCTTGTACTCTCACTTTCCAGGGTATAAAGTTAACGAACCCCTCTGACGACCAGGCCCCAATCAGTATGCCAGTGCTTGCTGTCGTAAGACTTACTGGAAACCTCTTGTTGACTGYGTGCAATGCTGATTCCTCACTGTAAAATCAGCTGTACCCCCAGTGTCTGGGCCAGGGGCGGGGAAGACAGGGGCTCTGAGCTAAAGCAGTTGTCCTGAGTCCATCCAGTAGCCTGCTGTGGCTGAGAGAAGTTGCTCTTCCTCTCTGACCCKTGCTGTCCTTTTGTTATTCCCAGCCACTGAATCCTGCCGCCACTGATGTGGGCTTGCACTGTCACATCCCTGCATGAGCTGGCCACAGAAAACTTTCTATTTTCATATCTGTTGAATTTGTTCTCTGATTAGATGTGTAGCTAAATACACTTGCGGAGAGGTATGGCGGGTGATAAAACTAGCACAAGAAGTGGCACAACTTGTCATGAGAAGGGACTCCCCCTTTTCGGCAGCAGTGCTCTGGTGCGTTGTTGCCACTGTTCCTGGTCCTCAGATGAGTAAGCCAGCGTTCYCATCCGTTGTCCACAGCCACGTACTCCCAGCCTTGCGTTGCCCGCTCTGCTGTTTCAGCACACGGCCTGTTTTACCAGGTGGTGAAACAGCTCACTAACTTGGGGTGGAGGGTTTGTTTTCATCTTGATCAGCATCTTAATGAGTACGGACAGCTAGGCCAACAAGAAGGGGCTCTGCAGGGGCAGGAGTGAACATGTGAAGCAGTTGTTGCTTAAGCTAGCACTACTAGTAGAGAATTGCCAGCTGAGTAAGAGCCTGTTTTGGGATAATTTCACATTATCTAGTGTGGCCCAAACTTTGACCTGTGCTTTTTAGCCCTGCTGAGTGTCAAAGAAAGGCTATTGTCAGCTCTTTCTGCTCTCACCTTTTATATAAAGGAGCAGATGTTCAGTCAGAGAGTATGAACTTCCTTTTTGCCAGCTCCAGACCACAAGTCACACTGGTAGCAGCTGAAAGACCCACTTACGTGCTAGGATTGACTGACTGTATTTCATAGGTGGTGCTAGCATATATGTACAGTAAGACTATTTTTCCCCCTTGTCAGCAGATTCCAAAYTATATGTGCTATCCATCTACATCTTGCCCAGTGCATCTACATCTGGAAATAGAAAGGGCGCAGAATGCATGATCCATAATAGACCACTGCTGTGGATGTTTTCTAGCATTTTTTGACGTAACGTAGGAATGCGTATAACCAGTGTATGACATGATACACAAGGTGTCTGCTTCTATCATGTACCCTGATGTTTAGAACTTCAAACACTGGGATTTTAGAAAATTGGGAGCCTGTATAAAATAAAAGTAGCATGCAATTAATTTTGGTACATTAGGAACTGGGGCAGAACAATGCCAAAGCTTTAGATACTGTTTACATTTTACTTAAGTGAAATGCTAGAACTGTCAGGAGGGCACATCCTGTGATCTTATAGCAGTGAGAGGTGTACCTCTTAATGTTTCTGGGTTTTGTTGCTCGTTTCCTATAGTATGCAGAATAATGCTCTGCATACCATAGGAAGCAATTATACATAACAATATATAGCAGTTGGTCACTATGAATATAGAAGAGTCAGAATAAAAACTAAGTAGCAAAAATGACTTAGTCTATAAGTAGTTTATTTCATTGTTTGATGCAGATATTTACAATAAAAAAGGAAATACAATAACTGATGCAAGCAAAGAAAATTTAGTTTTCTATTMTTTTTCTGCATAGAGTTGAGCATCTTCAGAGAGTTCTCTTTTCTTTAAACTGCAGTGTCATCTCAGTGCCCCCACTTGTGAGTCAATGTATTTTTCTGTATCAAAAGGACTTTGATACACTTGTGGCAAATTCCAGGTTTTACACATGGGTGTGTCCATGTGTGTGAGTAACCATGCTAGCACCTTGAAAGTCTTCAGGATAAAATTCAGAGCCATTTTGCACAGGAAGGGAAGAAAAGGTTGCAAAAGATGAAAGTCCAAAGATACCAGTTCAGTCTCATTTAGAGTCTTAATTTTTTTCTCTGCCAAATTTCATTTTACCCATGCTTCAGAATACATAAAGGAGTAGCTACGAAACAGCTTGAGGGTCAGGCCTACTAGAATRTTCCCGTACTTCCTTCGTTATAAAAGCTAAGGTCAAAGGGTTCAAAGAAGGAAAAACTTGTTTCTGGTTCCAACTGAGCGTAAAGGCAAGTATTGATACGAGCTATTCTGWTTTCAACCAATTCAGGATTTGAATGTTCTGATAATTACACAAAGATCCTGTGCATTGTCACTGCAGCAGATGTGTAGCGTTTCCTTTTTCAAAGAGAAATATTTGGTAAATGTCCTTTGTCTGTCTTTCTCATGGGTGATTACAAGATTTAAGAGGAGTTTTTCTTTATAGACATAGTAACTTCTTAATTTTAATTTTGGTTTCAGAACCTTGTGTTCAGTAGCCACTGTAAAGCAGTTACCGGCTATTCAGACCATGTCATACACCGAAGGAGATCAGCTACCTCATGTGTACGGTGCTGCCAGGTGACTGAGCTGCCGTCCTTCCTGTGCATAGCCAGTCCGCGGGTAAGTCCAAGTGAAGTTGTAAATTATGTATTTTCTATTGTGTTTTAAATCTTGTTAGAATTGTGTCTTAGGAACAGGATGATCTATTACTTTCTTTTGGTTGGGGAAAACTGTTGTGAGGATATCCTTTTGCTGCTGTATTCAATAGTAGGTTTTTTTTATAGGGGAAGTGACTGTAATGTGTACTGAAGGGAAAAGGAAAGTTGCAAGATGCACCCAACAGGAGTTATTCTGAGATATGTAGATTTCACTTTCTCTCCTAATACCAAAASCTGTAAAATTATAGAAGAGATTTGTCAAGGAGATTATTCCCCAGTCATCTAAGGGGGAGATGTAGGTACGATATGAACAGAATGGGGTGATTGTTTGGTCAACTGATGACAAAAGGGGGATGAGGAGCAGCGATGCTTTTTTGAAAAGGATATTAATTTTCTCTCATTGCCTCATCTTATGCTCCAAAAAGGAAACACCAAATTGCAATATATAAGGATTACTCGGCTTGACGTTTTCTACATCTTCTGGATATTAAGTGGTACTGCTTGGGGTTGTCCATCATCTATTAACTGAAGTTTGAAATTACTTCAGCTGAAGTTTCCTGGGCTGACACAAGTGATCTTCATAAGATCTATGGCTATTGGGTTCCATGTTGTTGGATCTTGACAAAACTGGACAAAATGTACTTTTATTACCAGACCATCCAGATGTTATATTCTTTAGTCACTGTTGGTGTTACTGCTGTAGGCTTGATCAGATGGGGCTGCATGTGCAATTATAGATTCRCATCTGGAGAAGGGTGGATGGCGAGTAGGACTCTGTGCTTATTACCTACATGCTGCTACTGCTCGAGCTGAAGTCATCTGTGCCTGCAGCTCTAGGGGCCAGGAATCCAACTGAACTTCTCAAAGTCACATACCACCTCCCAGTCACAACATATTACCTGGTTCAAGAACAAGCAGTTATTCTGAGAGTAAATTGTGAAAACCACTTCTCCTTCAGATTCCTTTGATTTGTCACTCTTTGTACCTAAATTTGCATTATGGATGAAGAATATGTTGAATACTTCCCCTACATCAGGAAGGGAGGAGATGGGCTTAGAAGGCTACATATGAAGGGGAAGGCGAGGAGAGCTCATGTCTGACATTTATTCTAGTGAATAAAATTTACTTGTTTTGGCTTGGCTGGTGTATAAAAATGATTAAGTGGAGGCATGGCTTTTTGCTTCARGGAATACAAAGACTTAATTTTACGCTTGTTAGAAACTTTTGGCAGGAGTGTCGAAGACCTGAAACAGCAGAAAGAGCACATATGTTCTCAGAAACTATAGCCTTCTGTTGTTGTTTGACCTGTGATGCATTTTGGGAAGTTAATGGAGCGAATGATAGAAATAGGAGCGTATGTTTATGTAGCAGTATGGGTTGGTGAGGGGGAGTTAGTGTTGTAGTTTTCCTTCTATGCAGGCAATTCTCCTGAGTACAGATAGGTCTCAATCACAAAAARAAGTAGCTTGGAGGATGGATCTTGTATTCTCATTAAGAAGCTGATTAATTCAGTTTAGAGTAATATTGTTTGGTTTAGTTTCAACAGACCCCAGTGTGTCAGAGGTAATGTGGTGATAAGTGGTTTGGGGCATCTCACAACATCTGAAGGGTTAACTTTGCATGGAGATAAATGCAGGGAGAAATTTAACAATTACCCTAACTAAACTAAGTTATTGAATTTAAGGTGGCAATGSATTCATATATCCCTATCACTATTTTTTTGATGTATTTCTGAACTATGTTACATTCAATCAATTTGACAATACTGTGTTGACATAGGAGGGTTTAGTACTAAGGACTATCCTACTTTTTGTTATGAGCAAAACCACAAAAACAAACCTGGAAAAAAAMCAAAACCTTAAACTGCACCATGACAAAAAGGCAGAGGAGGAGCATGAACAAGCTTGAATGGAAGACTTTTTGGTTTGATCTGTTTCAGAAACGTGTTGGTTTTTCTTGTAAGGCCATGTAAAAGATGCAGAGCTCTACCCTGGAAGTGTGTGTATGCATTTAAAAAAGTGGGGAGCTGACAGTGAAGATAAGATTATGTCCTCAGTGTCAGACAGTCAGTGTTACACAGGCTACATGGGAAGATTAGTTCTTGTTAATGTAGAAATTGCACTGAGGCGCACACAGTTCGTCTCAAGATTGTCTCCTACTAGCTCTTCCTTWAGGTGAGGTATTACTGAAATGTAGCTTGTAGAATTTTGCGATGTGACTTTGTTTTTCTTTTAAAAATCCTAGTGTACGGATCTCCATATTGATTTCAGTAGCTAAGCCATGTTTCTGTGTCAGAAATTAGTCTGCTCTGTTTTCTGTGTAGTGGCTGCCTGTCCTAGGTGTCCTGGAAATAAATATGCCAAGTTGTCTGTGCTTGAAAGAGTATTTGTTCCAGTCTATCCAGTGTAGAAATATGAACTGAAATGTGATGGTTAATAGTGTCCCTTAAACAACCTGAGTCTGTACCATCGTTTGCGCTGTACATCAGTGTTCAGGCAACAAGACTCGCTTGTATTTTGAAGAGGTTTTGCCCTCTCCCAAAGTCAGTCCTACGCTTTGACTGCAGATGGCAGTACAAGATAACATCGACTCCAACAGTATCTTTTAAGAAGTAGAAATGTGTACAAAGTCTTAATACAGTCCCTTTCACTTTGCGGTGTTTCATGTGGCTGTGTAGATAGACCTGTAAGCCAGTCTGGTTTAAAAATAGCTCTTGGCATCTTGCAAAACAGTGGCTTTACCATTATTGCTAAGATTTTTGTATGCTTTTTTGTTTTTATTTCGATATGTACTATAATTGTGCTCATGGATCTGTTTAAACAATTGTTTGGCCCTTTCAAAGAGAAGTCTCTGTTTGTGAGATGAATGTATTCCTATAAGAGCTCCTGTAAAACAGGAGTGGACCACACGCTTCCACYCAGAAGATGTTGCTTAATACCTTTTACTTTGAGTTAGCTGGKGAATGTTCAGAGAAGAGCAGCCAGCATCTATGATATCAGGCAGTCTGTCCTGAGGTATGGGTTGCTCCCTTCATGTTACAATATTTAAAACTGTTGATATTTAAACTATTTTATTGCTTATCATTTAGTTAAGCCATTAAAATATTTTCATTTGCATGATATMATGTTATATATCTATATTATTCTCAATATGTAGCAGTTAATTATGTCACGCTAGGGTAGGCTGGAACAAAAAATAAAACCCCTTCAAATACATAAAAGCTTTTCATCTGCAATACAGAGATCGTTCTTTTATTGTGATTCATGTTTCAGTTGTCCCATTATCACACTAATTCCCACCCCTACTGAATTCTCCAGAAACTCCACTGCTTACTGTTCACCATCAAACCCTACAGACTCCCATACTGTTTCTGTCTCCTTTTTTAAAATGTGAAAACTTTCACAAGTTTGATCTCCTCTGTGTTCATTTTTGTTATATTGCTTTTCAGAGTCCCATAGGTAATGTCATTTTGCACAGTGTTAGGATTCATGACAATGTTTTTAACTTACATGGATTTACACGGATTATTTTTTTTAATTGTAGTTCTGAAATAAAAGCAACAATGACTTCTAGAGTAATGAGATACTTGCTTCCTATATTGGTGAAGAAACCTACAAAGCATTGCGAATTTATAACTTTTCTCTGTTATAAGCCCATACTGTAAGGTTAATTGTCTAATATTAAAATTTAGTTTCATTTTTAGGTGAGTTTACAACACATTATTAAGTCTCTAGATAGTATGTGAAAGTTTCTACTAGCTTTCTTTTGTAAACTTGGTTATAAATAGCTTTTGGAAACACTTAACCCAGTGTTGGCCCAGAACAGACATATTCAGAAAAGATAGGAAGAAGTTGGCGATCTGCATTTTATTGGAAGGATTCTTGTGCTAGATAGTGAATTGTTGTGTGTTTATATTTGTGTTGTAATTGTTGTATTTGCTTTGAATCATATGGTTTAACTCTTGGTGAAGTATCTAAAGGAAAACCCAGCAGAGTAGGCTGTCCTGGTATGCACCATGGCTCAGTTAATGCTTTTGGTTTTTATTACTTCAGTATCTTGAAGTTGTCCCTTACCCTGGTAAGGGAGAGATAAGGGAAAGCTATAGATTGTACAGAGGACAGCCTTGTCTGCTGGAATGAGCTCTTTACTCGAGGACCTTACAGCCATCGGGCATACGGCTGTTTGGCTGACGCGGACCTTCCACTCTCCGTCCAGGTTTGGGTGGATGGGGCAGAGCAGGGGGAATTAAGTGATGGAGCCGTTCCAGAATAGCTCGCGTGGCATGAAATCAGAGTTCCTGTGTTTGCAACACTGGTCTGTCCAGCTGTGTTGAATGTACTGAAGCAGGTAATAGGGCAAGGAATTCATAGAATGGCCAGGAAAAAAAAGATCACCCTGTGCTCACTTGCGCTCTTTCAGTGGCCCACTTCTGTTCAAATCGACTGCCAAGCCCCAGAAATGTGCTGTTCCAAAACGGGGCTGTTTTCCTGTTCATTTTTCGCCTAATTTATGTACCTTCCTAGTTTTAAATTACCACATGAATTTCTGTTAAGGACGATATGTAAATCTCATTTCTGCTAGGTAAATACTCAATTGTGAAGGACAAAAATAAAAAAAATTGAAAAAGGAAATCTAGGCAAAATGAGAGGTGCAGCAAGGATATTATTCTTTTACTCTCAGCTTTGCTATCAGTTGYGTAGCAGTTGGCACAAGGCATTGTTTATCCATGCCTGGTTGTTTATAGGACTTTTTTTGTGTGGGGAGATGTTGCATCTTTGCTTATTTTAAGCCCAGCCTAAGATTGTTTTCCATTTGTACATGTCAGTAGYGATTTGACTTTTAAAATTTGATCAGTGGGAAGGTACCTGATCGGGGGATTTGGGTTTGAGGAGAAATCTGAACAAGAATATTGATTATTATTTTACTTGTAGGTAACAGCTGTGCCACTGGAGTCCTACTGCGATGACCGAAGTGCAGAATACGAGCGCAGGGCACTAAAGGAAGGAGGAAGTCTTGAAGCAAAGCAGTGTGTACTCAATGGAGCCCCTGAGCTAGCAGCTGACTGGCAGAAGCAATGCTCCCAGTTCTTCCCAGAGTATCCAGGAGGGCTGTTAGGGATCAGGCCTCAGAACGGCTGGTCTTTTATCAGGATACCAGGTAGGTTTGGAGGTTGTCATGGAACGGAGGTGAGATAAATAAGGACGTCTGCTCTTTGGTGATAATTATGCTTGGTTATGGGCTTTTTGAGGGGGTGGGGTGGTTGTGTGGTTGTTTTTCCTCCTGAGTGAAAGTTAACCCTGGTATCTTAAAATACACKGTGATTTCACATCCTCTGTCTGGAGTAAAGCTGTCGATGGATACTGAACAAGTCAAATACAAACTTTTCTAATGCTTACAAACCTCTCTTAGCATGTCAGCCCTCCAAATGACTGTAAAGAGATGGATTTGCTTACTAAAGCACAGTCTACTCTCACAACCAAATACAATTTTGAGGCTGGAGATAGGAAGATTACAGGAAAAGTGACAGTCATACCTTGCCTCCTAGTGTGTTGGAAKACCTTCATATTGACCTAAGAGTTCTTTTGTTAGTCTTCCTCGTGAAAGGATAAACATTACCTGTAGCAGTCTAGCATGAGAAGGATGGGTTTGGGGACCAAGTTCAGAGGAAATTGGCCTGGAAAACAAAGCATGAGGGGTTTACTGAGTTTCAATTGGAATAAAGAAGACTTACTCATATTTCCTGGTAAAGTGGGAAAAAGGTACCAGTGTATTAGTAAAGTAAATGCACTTTATTTTTTCCTAGAATTAGACTAAAGTAGTCCAGGAATTGCTAGAATTTGATTGCCAATACTGCAGTGACTTTCATGGGCCCGGCACACTCTAGCTGTCGGAAGATGGTCCTGAGCAGTGAACAGAGTTCTGCAGAAAGTACTAGAGATCTGAGAGATAGCCAAGAGGAAAAACAGCTTACACTGCCAGATGCTAAGTTATTCCCAGACCCTTTTGGGTCAAGGATGTTTGGCAGGGGAAGTTAGTACAGTAAAAGGAAAATGGCCTTTTGCTTGCTACAGTCCGGTTTAAGAAGGTAYCTCCTAAGTACTTGGAGTCATTTGAAGCACATGCACGTTTGTACCTATGTAATGGAGAAACCATTTTTCATGAGCTTGCACTAGATTAATGTTCARTGGCAGTTGGTGATTTTTATAGTTTCTTCAGGAATTCATTGAATTGTTTATCAATTATTTGGAAACAGAAAATGAATCGCTGTAGYAGAAAGGAGGGAAACAGTGAAGGGATAAATTAAGGTAGAAGGAATGGATAGAGAAATGAAGAAAAGTAGCYGATGTAGAATAGAGAGAGGGCTGTATTCTCTTGAAAATAGTTCCATTTTAAGCAGATGACTTTGTCATCAGCAACAGTTTGTGGAGGAATAAAGATGGGACACAAGAAGCTTCCAGGAGTGAGTGGCTAGGTGCAAGGTATTGTGAAAGCACAACAAAGAATTTGGTTGTGAAGGTGGTTGGGATGAGTGTGTTATGTAAAGCTGACTTAATTTGGGAGGTGTTGGAGCTAAAAGTGGATTTTAAAAAAAAAGGAGTTTCGTACAGCTGTGTTTTAATTAGGTGGAAAGTAGCATTCAAACCTAAACTTATTCTAAGAGGAGAGGGCACATACTACAACAGGACAGCTGTGTTTGTACGTGCAGGAGCAGGCACAGTGCATTGCAGGAGGTGACTGATGTGCTGAAGGAGCCATTTACAAGACTGAGTGTCAAATGGAACAGTAGGTGTGAGGGTCTGGTAAATAGGCGACAAGAAGAGAAGGGGATACCTCTCTCTCCTAACCCTGATCTATCCTCTCCCAGACTTGGCGTTCCCAGTACCCTGGCAGCAGGCTCAGCTGCGATCACTGTGGGAATCTCTTGAGGCTTTTCCTGTTCTTTGAAAGAAAAATGGTCCTGGATTAAATGGCAGGAAGTGTCTGAGTCCTTTTAGCATCGATAAAAAGCACCGGCCTCACTGGCTGTTTACTGTGAGAGCCAGCTAGCTCCTCACTGACCCCATTGTGCCGTGCAGACTGTCGGGAGGGGAACCAGGGGTGTCAACTGGAACCCAGACTTTATCTCTCTTCCCTCTGCTTTTTGCATGTCCAGAGGCACTTTTTCTCCAGAGAGCGGTGAGCCCAGCTACAGTCATCGGCCAGAGCTCCTGACTGGGGTTATTTTGAGTCGTAATCATTTGTAACTTTTTTTCCCAGGCCGTAGGATCCCGCTGTATCCCTTCGTAGATAATTTATGTCCATATCCCTGCGTGGCTGGAGGCAGAGACTTTTTTTTTCAGACTGAAAGCCATACAATGTGATTTTACAGTTACTTTCTTTTTGGTCTGGTTCTCTTCTCTTGTTTATTTCATAAGTGCTGAAGAACCCAAAAATGGCGTCCTAGGGAGAGTTTTTTGATGTGCAGTCCAGGCCCTCTATCTCCTGACTGGCTTAAAAAAAGTTCCTTTGATGCTATGAAAAAACACATTAAATTTAAAAAAAAAAATCAAAGACATCATCATGGGAAGTTTTCACCAATCATTAAAAATGGAAAATGTAGAATTGAAAATTTTGGAAATCCCATTTAAAAAAGAAACAAACCACCTTTTTCTTCCCCCAAGGTAAAAGGGAATGAGAAATAGAAGTGAGAGAAACTAGAGGTGGAAGACACTTTTTTTTTTTTTTCCCCTCTTTTGAATAATTGTGAAGTTTTTTGAAGATGGCATGAATAAAGAAGTACGTTTTCTGTTACCGCTTTCCAGAATTTGTCCTTTGAAGCACTAGGTGGCAGACTTCAAGCATGCAAAAATATTTGGTCTTGGAAAACACAGTGGTATCAAGATAGCACGCTTAAAGATGCCAGGTTAAAGTCAAATGGTTTACTCTTCCAGAGATGATAAATCTTTTTTTGTTCTGTTTTTCTTTCCTAAAAAAACCCCAACTTTCTCAGCAGCGCAGTCTGCTCTGATGCTGAGATATTGGACAAATTATGAACTGTTAACAAGCTGCTAACTTTTCAGACTGTAAGACCATCTACAAATAAGTTCTTGTAATTTGCATTTTATTGCTATTCAAAAATAGTAACTTACAGAATGGAGACCTAAGGAGCCAGCAGCAAAGGACATGCATCATTTCCAGTTACCAAAACTTAATTCTACCTATTCATGCATTTTGCTTTTGGAAATTTGCTAATGTGTTAATCTGAGTCAGTCAAGATTGACTTTTGAACAGACCCTGTTTGTTTTCTCAGCTTCCTTCCAGTCAGATGGCTTTTGGTTAATAATCATATTAGTTTGTCATGTATATCTAGACTTTCATGTTGCTTCACTCAATTTAATTCATCCTGAAATAGCAAGCTGACCAATTAGGATAAAAGCAGAATGTCATGGCTGCATGGATTTAAAGGAAAGTATAACATTTTGTATCAAGAGTAAACATTCCTACTGTGCAGAGTTTTTGACTTACGTAGACATAGATGTATTTTAAAACCAAATTACTGTAAGTCATTTCTATTTTTACTTAATTGCCTAAGTTCAAAGTTTGTTTTTCCTTAGAAGAATGCATGAAACTATTAACTTACTTGTTTGTAATTGACGCTGAGCTCTGTTCTAGAGAGGAGTGCATCATTATACATTATGTTGCACTTAAAACAAATGCCAGCCTGAGCTGCGGTCTTGAGTTTTCCTTACAGTATCTCCTTGGCTTGGCTCTCTAGTTGATGGATTCCCTAAGGTAGTTGCTAACAATTCAAGCAATGATGTGGCACTTGCTCCTGGAAAAGCAACAAGGTCACCTTCAAAAGGGAGAGCAAATTGGAGAAAAACAGTGACTAACTAGACAGGCGGACAAGCGAGAAAGAGCAGAGCTCTCTTGTCTTAGATTCTTAGCTAGTGAATTGCAGGAGCATGGCTCTAAACTTACCAAAGGAGAGTGTTCACAGCATTGGCTTATAGTGCAAATATAATAGCTAATAATTTTACGCAACATTGACAACTCACAATTTTTTGAATTGCAGAAAGCAGGACTGTTGGCTGCATCTTCTGATGTCCTAACGTAGATCCCACTAATTCCAGCATCAAGTCCATTATTTATATTTAAGCTAAAGGATATTTTTGAAAGCGATCTTGATTGAAATACTAAAGTGATGAAGAATCCACCGTGTTTCTGGGCAAAAGTGTTGCTGACTAGTTTTTCCTCACTRTTGGAAGGATAAGAGGGAAGCATGCCTTGTTTTTACAATTTTAACAAGTCACTGGATACTGTGCCTTTCTCTGCTAGTATAAAGTTCTCTTCTGTTGTTAAAAGCCTTTGTCCAAAAGATGAACCTTGAGTAGTGCCAACTGCTCTTTGAAAAATTTAAATGGATCAAGTTTCTGAACTCCCTCACTGCAGGAAAAGTTTAACACACTGAAATCTTGGAGATTTTTCCTGAACACTTTCTGATTTTTACAACCTTTCTGAAAGGCATACTAAACCTAGGCGTGTTATTTCAAAATGATCTTTTGAATTAAGTATAGAAGAACAACTACCTTYCTGCTTTTCTCAGCAAACCCCTGGTTGCATGTGCGAGAATCACACTTAGTTAGCCCTCTGTGCCACATCACTGCACTTGGGCACTCATGCTCATAAGATGTTTTTAGGAGCGCTGTTGTGTGATCTGTACTCCTCTGTTCCACTAGTATGAACTTGGTTTTAGCTATGTTAAAATGCATGGTGCTCAGATGAATGAATTCATTTTGTATATACCTTTTTTTTTAACCTGAATATTGTGCAAGATGGTTAACTGCCTTACAGAAAGCTGGATTTTCTTCAGCCCATCAGTTAATTCATTCTGTGCAACGAGAAGCTTGCAGAAGTGTTACTTGCTAGACCTTAGAGAATKGTACCTGCTAGACATCTCAAAAATATTTGGGTTCTGTACTAGCCTGCACCATCTGCAGTTGTCAACTTTCCGTTTTGGCTGTAAACCTAAATGTCCCAAAGAATAAAGAATCATCAGTGGCCTTTCCAACAGATAATTTTTTTGGAAGAAAATTTCTCTTCATCCTCTTTCAACAGTAATGTATTGTTTACTGAAGTTTATGTACAGAATGTACAAACAGGAAGATCTCCTTCCTGAAAAATACTTCATGAGCAGTGCTGAAATAGAGAGGACATGAAGTATAAAATCTCAAGTGACTTAAAAGATTGCCATCTGGAAACRTTTCTTAAACAAAAAAAAACCCCAACCCAAAAAGCGGAGGGCAGGGAAGAAAAAGAAAACCTAAGGCAGTGTGTGAAGGGGCTGTTATTTTGCAGTGACCTAGAAAACTGTTCTTCACTTTCCGTGTTGGTGAGGGGTTTGATCTTGAAACCAGATCTGTGGAGGATAAGTCTGAAGCTCAGCAGCAGGTAGCAGCAAATGTCCAAAGGACAGCATTTTAACCTGCGAAGTGGAGAAAAATTTCTTCAGCTGTCAAGGCATGTTGTGGATCTTGATCTGGTCAGAATGAATCCTTAGATGAGGGAAATGTCTGTCCAAAAAAAGGATYGAGTCCATACTCGTGAGGAGATCAATCTGTGATGAGATTTTGCCAAGTTGGGTATATTCATATACACCYGTCCCAGCAAACAAAAGTTATTGTTAGCAGTGTGATTGAGTCAGCCAGAAGGGATGTTGCAGTTTCTTCCATCACAACTCGTTACTTCAGGGATTATAATGCAGTGAAGTGCTAGGAAAACTTAGAAGTTAACTTGTTGCATGTAGCTGTTTTGGCTTTATTAGTTACCTGCTTTTCTTCCATTTCTTTTTAGACAAAGAGAGTCTGATCACTGACAGTGGAAAACTTCACGCTCTTGATCTTCTGTTGACACGGCTGAAATCTCAAGGACACAGAGTTCTCATCTACTCCCAGATGACGCGAATGATTGACTTACTGGAGGTAGGAGAGCTATAGCCTACAGAAGACAAATTCTGAAGATGCAGATTTAGCACCAGTGTTGTGGAGAAAATACTGTAATTTGGGTGGAGCAAACCTGACGTAAAATTATTATACTGAAAGATACCCAGTAAATGCATTAATATGAGAATATAAGAGCTGCCGTACAAAGTTAGGCCTAAGGTCCAGCCTAGTTTCTTGCTTCCACCAGTGTACAACAGCAGATGGTATGGGAAAAATGTAAAAGAATAGTGATACTTCACTGTTAGTCTCTGTGTCCAGCAGTTTGCAGCTCAAGGGCTTTCTGAGCCAGATGTGCCTTCTGTATATTCAGTAATCCTAAATGGATTCTTCTGGCAGGAAATTGTTCAGTTGCATCTTGAGTCTTTGTAAATTTTTGTCATTTGCTCTGCCCTGTGGCAAGGGGTTGTATGGCTTAATTATCCTCTTTTGCTGGTTTTGAACGGCTTCCTTCTATTATTATTTGATGCCCATGTATCCTTTTATTGGAAGGAGGAGGGGGAACAGTGATTAATATTGCATTGTTTATGTTGCCTGTAATTTCACAGGCTTTTACTGTTTCCCTCTACCATCTTATTCCTGTGCAGAAGTTTGGTAGACGTTAATGATGAGAGGTTCTCTGGCATATACRATAGGAAAGCAATTAGGAATTAGGTCATTACTCGTTATTTAAATACAGTCAGTCTGCCTCAGAAGGAGRAAAAAAATAATCAGTATTTGATTAGCAACCGTGCCACCAAATGTCTGAAGAGACATTAATAGGAGCACTATTAATTTGCTTTCCTATTGGTAATACTTATAATGCTTAGAAAGAAGTACTTTTATGTCTCTGGGCTTCTGCTGA
The DNA here is from genome assembly GCA_030449065.1 of Oceanodroma leucorhoa. Classification (NCBI taxonomy): domain Eukaryota; kingdom Metazoa; phylum Chordata; class Aves; order Procellariiformes; genus Oceanodroma; species Oceanodroma leucorhoa. The sequence continues at coordinate 2,069,869 of JASVER010000065.1, forward strand.
AGACAGCAAAGTTTGAGTTTTCAGATGGATCTGAAAAAAGGAATATCTTGTGTCACGGTGCCTGTATCCCTTATCTTTGAAGGATTAGTAGTAATAACTTTTATGACTATCTAATTCTGAGTAAGAAAATAGGAGACTTGATACACGTTAGTTTCAAAGAGGCAATCCTAATAAAGTTTTCTGACTGAATACATAGTAGGTGGGAAAATATTTGCATTTGGCACTATAATTTCAGTACTGCTGAAACATCAAGATCCTGTGATCCTTCAGCCGTTAGCCCTAGGTGTACGTGGGCTCCCTCAGCAGTGTTTGACATGGGATACTGTCTTCTCCACAATAAGTGAAGAGAAAAAGTGAGAAGCCTGAATCAGTAGCTGCCTAAATCACGAGTCCTGTATGAGCAGGAGTGCATTTTAAGGTCAGCAGTTAATAGTTCAATAACAAATCACAAGCTGAATTTTGGTTTTGCTGCTGTGAGGAAAAACAGAACTTGCATGGTTGCAATTCTGTATTTTGGCTCTTTGCCCAGCATTGCTTCCTATGCCTCTTTTTTTGGCAAACAATAGACATGGTGCAGGTTTGTTGACACCCTGCGTTACGCCATGAAGCTCATAAAGCTGCGTGTTCAGTGCTTCTGTCTTTTCTGTTAGCATTCCATTTTAAAGGCTTGGGAGCACACCATTTTGCTATTCCGCCTCTTAAATGCTCAACTTTACTTTTTGGGTTTTATTACCCAAATAAGCCAACTACCAAGTCCTCTGTTTTTCTTTCTCCCCACCCATGTAACAGAAGCTGGAGTTAAGCAAGCTAAAAATCAAGTAAGGACTCAGTTTGTAAGAAAATCCTTGCAAAAGTTGTGTAGCAGTAGATATTTTTTTTTTTTCCTGACCTGAGATATCAAAATACATCCCCTTTGCCTACTTGAATGTGAAAGAACATAAGATGTCCTATTTCTTTTAACAGTATTTTGACTGTGTCAGTGTAACTGCTATGATATCATACTAACCTAATCTACACAGGGCAGAGAGCACAAAACACATTGTTTACARAGTTATAAAATGACGTTTGTTTGATTTAGCTTCAGCCGAAGAACAGCTGCTTAATTCAGCCATTATAAAATGGCAGATATAAATACAAAGAGGAAAATTATTTTCTTTCAACAGAAGGGGATAAAGTACTGTTATTTCATACTTTTTAAGATTGTCATGTTTGTTTTTCTCAGTGTGATTGCTTTTTCCTATATGGAAGAGTAATTGTCCATGATTTCAGTAGGAATCACATTGCATTCATGTGATGAGGGGTCAAATTATRTTCTGTATGAATTAAAATATCTTAGTTATATTCTACCAAAAGTTTATTAGTTGTGTTAAAGCATAAGARTACTCAATTTGGACTATAAAATAACGTGAAGAGAAAACATATATAGTTTTTGAGAAAGTGTCAGTGTGAAAGCCCAGAAGAGCACTGGCTTTAACGGCACTGCATTCTTACCATACTCGAGTCATTCTGTGGTGTTCGTTTCCTGTATAGGTACTCTGTTGCCAGGGCCACTTTCATTATTTTTCCTAGATTGATACTTCTGGTGGCTTGGTTACCCCTTACACTAAACAAGATTGGCAGGAAGATTTTTCAAGCAGGTCTAGTGTAAGTATCTCTRTATGAGATTAAAGCCTCCCTATGAGGCTTTCTCCACCCCATCACTCCTTGTGGGAACTGGAAGAATGAGCAGTTATCAAGTGCCTTCCACAATTACGGTAGAGACCAGGTATATTACTACTTAAATAGTTTCTTTGACATCAGAGTGCACTCTTTTTTTTTTTTTTTTTTTCTTTAGCTAAAAGCGTGCCATTTCTATGAGTGATCAAAGCACTAAGCTGCTGACAAGTGTAGTTTAAGTTGCAATGTTGGGTTTTTTCTTTTTTCTGAATTGAAAGAGTGTACTGTTAATATTTGGAAAAATACTGGATAAAAACAGTTCACAAAAAAGGGTGTTCCATACAAGCACTGTTACACTACTGTGAAGTATCCTTCTTGATCAAAGGAAGGTGGATGGAGGCAGACTGGAACCCGTTAAGCAGAGTGTTGAATACATGATTAGCTAAAGGCTAATGTACTAAGCTAGTTTGCGGTGCAGGAGGGAACAACCCGTGAATGCCAGTCTTAGAGGTGTAGAATAGCTTGTTCTTTTGTAATTTGTGCCTTAGTGGAAATGTCTAAGGTCTGGGATAAGGATAAATGCACCTGATGGGATGAAAGAAGTTGTTTTCTATTTGTGCTGAAGTTTGTTTAGAAGACACTAATGAAGAGATGGTTAATAGTGAGATGATGTTGAAAGGTTGAATCTTCATAAAGGCAGATACAGACAGTAACAAAGAAACGGAAGGAGAAGGCCCTTATGATAATAGAAAAACGATTGATCAAATCTGGAGAAAAGGTCACATAGTGCCTAATTGACAACTGCATCTCTCTGGTTTTAGTTGGTGACAGAAACCTGTCGTAGAAACGGAATAAATCAGTAGTAAATTAGGGCTCGAGTGTCTGGGTGGTGAAGTAGCTGTTCTCTGCTTTAAACTTCTATTGCTGTACTCCAGAAATCTCCAAAATGGCTCTAGCCATGAGCTCTGTTTTGTAGAGGTAGACCAAGTGTGTCTTTGGCCATTTCCACATTAATTTTATTTACTTATTTTTCTCTTTCATCTGCAATACATTGAAGCTTCTTTCCACTACAGCAGTCTTTTTCCCAGGTTCCTTATAGTATGGCAGCTCTTTCACCTCTTCTGCAGTAGTGAAGCAGAACAAAAAAGGAGCAGGAACCCTGAAGGATAGGTGAAGAGGAGAACTGAGCATGGTACTGTCAGAAAGTTCATTAGAGTGCAAGCACTGCCATGTTTTCTCACAGCACGAGTTCTGTATCTGCTGAACACTGCAGCTTGCAGCAAGATGAATCCAACAGTTCTTGCTGCTAAAGCGCTGTCTGTTTCTTTTCTGTCTTCATTTGCAGTCACAGCATCTCAAAAAGAGACATGCGCCAGTAGGGTTAAATCTACCGAATGTAACCGGTAGGAGTTGCATCTCAACAGCCAAGGATCACATTGTTAAAATATCAGAGGGTGTCTTTCCRGAGAAACTCTGTGGATATCTGTATAGCCTGAAGAGCTTTCTATGTAATTCAGATTTTATTGATAGTTGCACAGGTATCGGAAAATGCTGAGTACCTTAGAGCATGGAAAATGGCTCTCACTGGAAAAAGCCTTTGCCTACAGCATTCCTGGTTGATGCCATTTGATTTGCGTCCCAGGCAATGGTTTCAGTTCTGCTGCTTGGCGTGAGCTGTGGGCTGACACACTAATGTAATGTTCAAAGTGTTCTTGTATGCAGTGAGATTCRCAGGCTCTTCACTAGCAAGATAAAGCCTGGACAGATGTTAGTATACAGTACCGGGTTTTTAAAATTGCTGGTCAAATGGTTTAAAGTCCGCAGGGAGCAGAGGCAGTTGGTTTGTTAGGAAAGGTTCGCTTACACAGTGAAAGCTCAGGATTTAGTAAAAATTTAGACTTTGTGAAAACAAACTTCCTATTTTCGTGATTTTATTTATCTATTTATTTATAGAAAAAGGCATTTACCGTAACATTGTCTGCAGTGCAGCAGATCCATCCCCAACTCTGAACTGACATCGTCATTTATCTCTTACATGAAATGCAAAAACTGACATATGATTGAGTAGCTTTAATTTCTGAATTTCTATTATTATAAAGTATTGCTTACATAAGATTGCTTATAGCATATTTGTTGCTGACATTTAGGGATTTTTTTTTTTATTTTATTTTTTGTAAGTAGCCATTCTGCTTTTATTGCTTTTTTCYGGAAGAATCAAGATTGAACGGTTTCAAGAGCAACTGTATTTTTCTGGTGTGTGTTCTTTGCAGGAATACATGGTTTATAGGAAACATACCTAYATGAGATTGGATGGTTCTTCAAAGATTTCTGAACGAAGGGACATGGTAGCAGATTTTCAGAACAGGTAATGTATTTTACAAGGTGTTTCTGTGCTRAATTGTGTGTACATAGAGAGTTGGTATAAGATGGAAATAAATGAAATTTGCACTTAAATTATCTTTCCTGATATCAAATGGACCTCGTTTTTCTGAAGCAGTTTCTAGGTGGTTTGCTGACCAGGAGTCACTGGTATTGATAATGAACCCAGTTGCATTTTGGAATTTGTTGTCTGTGAAACAGTATTGGAAGCAATTTTACTGTACCCACCTATTGTGTGCTTCTTGCCATTCCAAATATGCTATTGTTTATAAAGAAGCTCAGTAGAAAGGCAACAAATGTTCGTTGTTTATTATATGCTCTGACAATTGACACTGTGAAGATGAGGTTGAAAATCTTGCATATGCTGCTAGAGCTTTGAAAGTGACCTCGTTTTCTGCAAAACAAACCATTTAAGCATGTTTTATTAAGAAACCTTAAACTAATACGCAAGTGATAAAATGGGGATTTTATTACGTAGTAAGATATGCTAACCCTTTTCATTTAGTAAACCAAAATGGATTCTTGCAATTTTTACGAGCACATGGGGAAAGAAGAGTATGTAATCATCTTATTATAAGTTAATATATTTTAGTATAACTTTGTCTCCACTAGGGCACATTATTTATAATGATTGAGTTTATGGTTGTTAAGTTTCCTTTTAATCATGGGATATGGCTTGATATGATGTCACTCAGGCATGGTAGTTCATAGTAAGGTTACCCTTCTTGGATGTTGATGTAAGCTTGTAAGAAGGTCCCTTTTTCAGAGGATTTAGGTTCATAGATTGTTGTTTACTGTGGGGTGAAAGCAACATTCTAGACTAGAGAATAGTCCTTGCGTTAGCGGTCCCAAGGTATCATAGCTGAAGGTAGGAGGGGAAGCCATATACAGCCTTTCAGGCCACTGGTTCATGAGGCTTAAAGACCTGAAGGACTGTGTTGCACTGGTGAGTCTTCTAGTGAACTCCTCAGAGCAATTCAACTTGAAAAGAACGTGTGCCAAATACCTGAAGTAAGTGAGAGGACCGTGCAGTACCATTCTGCCTGTTCCAGCTGTCAGAAACGGGTTCCTTGGAGGTTATGATGTCCTCCTGGAATCCTGACTCTTCTTCCTGTAAGGTTCGTTAACCAAAAGAAGTGAAGAAATTTGTTATTACTGAACAGAATTTGTTTTTATTAATGAATAGAACAACTGAAGAAAAATAACCATTTCAGCAGGAAATTCCTTTGAAATACAGGTCAACCAGTCTAAACAAGAATTCCTATTAAAATGTTAGTTGAGTTCCTCTTATACATGATTTACTTATGAGAAATATTTCCAGGAAAAAAAAAGTCTGACTGAGACTAAACTATCCTGCAGGATATCCTAGCAGGGTGCTGAAAATATATAGCTATGGMATGATAATTTGTTCCTGTAGCCTGTGGCACTGTCCACTTTCTTTCCTTCCCATATGGCATTTCCAGAAGCATTGCACAGCTGGATGTTCAGGTGACTGTCTATATGCAYGTTCCACTATCGTTACAAGAGTGAAAAGATGTCCTGGGTGAGGATTATCTACCTTGCAAACAGGCACCTGCTGACTCCTTTGGCTTTGTACCTGCAAGATGAAGTCTAGACATTGACAGCTCGGCTTCAGTTCCTCCCAGCTGTCCGTAGCTCAGGGTGGATTTTTGTACTCTTAGATTTTAGACTGCCAGAAACMTTCTATTTCTAATTTTAGAGTTCTTGGTGCTTTTTTTGTGTCTGTTAATTCATAGTTTTCATAATTATTTCTGTTGTCTCTTGGCAATTTCTTTRGGGGGGGCGGGGGGAAATCTTACCTGGGACCAGAACGGGTTCTATGAGAATCTGGTTTTTATGATGCAGCCGTGCCAAGTTCTTTTGAATGTCTTGMAGTTTGAGTCCTGAGAAAATAATCAGTTCTACTTGACCTTCAGGGATATGGATTCCAAAACCMTTAGTTTTTTACATTTGTTGAGTTGTACTAGCATATGCGTAATAGCCTGCAATGCACCCACGCTTCGTCCAGGAAGGGCAAGAAAAACCCTTTAGATTTGATGAGTGGACTTTCAAGGATGGACTGCCTACACATAGTTAGTCAAGGAGGAGGTGTCCCATGCCGCTCATTCAGCAGGAGTTTCTGGTGCTTGACTAATTTTGCATGCACTAGTGTACAGACAGTGTGGTAGCAACAGGACATGGCATTGCAGAGTGCCTTCTCTTAAGCAGAGGGCCTTGCTCTGTCACTGTCAAAGTACAGTATGTCAGCCCRTTTGGAGTCCTTACTAGTACTGTCTGCTTTGTTTGCATCAACCTGTTCACAGATCCATATGGTGTTAAACACCTTTAAATACTGCTGACCCCGCAGTGGCACTAGTGAGGTTCACAGTCTTAGCAGAAATCCTGATTTCACTGTTTCCACTTGAGTTTTCATCAGTACTTGGTCATCCTACGTATACACCTGTCTCTTTGTTTGTTCTGTTCAAAGCACGAAATTTAGAACAAAACTTGCATCTACACAGTTTCAACATTTATTTTTCACCATCAGTCGAGCATTGTTRAGGCAAGATTTTTTTAACATCAGTCAGTTCTGTGAAACAGTAGATTGTTCTTTGTCCATATGAAATCTTAATTTCCCTTGTGGGCAAGATAAACAAGCCTTGGTTTGTTTTGATAGCGATTAATAAGCTACTATTGCAAACTGAATGTTTGTGTGTTACAACAGTCCTGATTTGTAGATTAACTTCTCTCACTCATTCATACGGTTTTTTTTATTGACCATGAATGAACAGCACAAAATGTTCTGAAGTGTTCAAGTAATAGAAATAGCCCTGCTTACTTTATATGGGTCAAAAAATGTACTTCTGTGGTTATTTCTTGTTCATCATGCACAAAATGAGGGTTTTTCAATCTCTTTCCTCTACAGGAATGATATTTTTGTGTTCCTGTTAAGCACAAGAGCTGGAGGCTTGGGCATTAACCTTACAGCTGCAGATACGGTAGGTGAAGTTTGGTAAAGTAATACAGAATAAAAAATTGGCTTACTGATGTTTAGTTTTCAGTATAAATATTTGTTTGCTTTTCCAGCCTCATATGCCTCCCAATCACCGTTTTTCCCAAGCTGCTCATCTCCTGCCTCCCATCCTCACAATTTATGTGGGAAAATTGGTCTTTCTGTGTGAATGTTGGCACTCTCAGCCGTGCTGATCAATATTTTTTAGTACTGCCATTCACATCATGAAATTGCGTAACCTTGTTTACTTTGCTCATATTTACAATATAGTATTATCTTGACGATAAAGTTGTACAATATTGGACACTTGGTACATAGTTTTTGGCTGCAGTTGGAAATACCTTCCTTCTCCCCACATACTTTAGTACCAGAGTCTAGAAAGGAGTTGGATGACTGAAGGGGCCTACAGATGCAAATGACACTTTCATACAGTGAATGCTGTTTCATGTGTCACTGTTTGCTCTTGAGGTTCAGCTGCAAAGGAATCTGTAAAACAGGTATCAGTTACTCTTTTTTCTGTGCACAGAAGAATGAAGCAATGCCTCTAAAAGTACAAAGTCATTTGTAGTTCAGTATCAGCTAGTCAGGAAGGATAAACTGCTTCCCCCCTACTCACCCAAGGTGTAAAGGGATACTGATTTCGGTGAATTGCAAGGATTTGCACTCTGGAGCAGCTGCCAGTGATCACTAGGGAAGGAATACTGACCTACATGAACCATTTATCTCTTCAATAACAGCTATTCTTGTGCTTCTAACCCAATACCTTGTGTGCATGCAGATTTGATGCCAAGACAGACTGTAACCCTTAGCCATACAAAACCAAAGATGTCTGAATCAAAAATACATAAATTTTTTTTTAAATACCCCATCATATCTTGCTGTCACTTAAAAGAAATCGTAAGAAAGCAAGTATCTAGGATTTTCAGGGTTGAAAAGTTCTCTCAATTGAAGTTGCTTTAACAGAGGAAATAAACAGATGGAATGCTCCTGCAGGCTCCTTGCACGAGCATTTTGGGTTCTGTGTTTTTGTAACTTTCTGAATACTTTACTTTGCTGTCTAAATTTTTTTTCAATGTTTTTGTTTTGTGTTCTTACTGTGCATAAAGCACTGTTGGAATGGTAGGGCAATATGAATGTGATGTGGCATTTCAGTGTTTTGTAGTAAAAGCACTAGAAGTGTTAGGCTAGACTAGACTTTATCCAGGTTTGAAAGAAAAAAAAATTGGAGTATTACTTTTTGTGTGAAATTCCAATTTGATGGACTTTTTCTGGTAAGTAACACTAAAATGGGTTCATGATGTGTTTAGCCTATAATTAATTACATGAYGGTGATTTAATGTGGTGACAAACTTAGGAATTTTGTGCCTCCGAAGCAGGTTTGTTGAAGAAGATATTAAAGACATTCTGTGGAAGTTGAAACATTCACAGTGWCAATTAGTTTGAATTCATCTGAAATGGAAGAGACTTCATAGGACTGGGCAAAGTTATGCAGCCTGCCAGTGGGGTGGTAATTCTGTGGGGTGTATAGCAGAACTTTCATTTTTATCAGTATATTGGATTTTTGTTTGTTCAGTCACCAGGTGCTCTAAATATATGGTTTTATTTAATCCTTTCTGTTCCGGTGTTCTTTTGCAGGTAATTTTCTATGACAGTGATTGGAACCCAACAGTAGACCAGCAAGCCATGGACCGGGCCCACAGGCTGGGTCAAACAAAACAAGTCACTGTGTACCGGTTGATATGTAAAGGCACCATTGAGGAACGCATCTTACAAAGGGCTAAGGAAAAGAGTGAGGTAAGAATAAAGAAATCATCTGGAACAAGAAGTTACGGAAACAGTGTCAGAAAACACATATCAAAATGAGTAAAGAAACAGAAAAAGTATCTGCAGGGAGACAGAAGAGAAGCCAAAAGGGAATGTCTTTGTTCAAATAAACAAATCTGTGTCCTTAACGCAGCAGCATTACAGCTGCATTATATGAACTAGGAAGAAGCTAATTATTTACACTATGACTTCATGAAGACTATTTCTTACATTGCAGTGAAACTACTCAGGCTTCTTTAAGACTAGAGCTTCTGTCTTTGCTGTGTCAGGGCTATTGATTCTTCTCATGTTATACTGTTATACCACACCGGAATTTTTTTTAAAAGACATTTGGAAGGTAATCAAGTGAAAATTATTTGAGGTGTGAGGGTGAGCTCAGTGTCCTGCAGCATCAAGCAGTAAGTGTATCAGAAACTTTAAACAACATGACACTTTATTGGCAAGAAAAAATTAAGGAGATTCACTTTCTTTGGTAGCAGTAAGTATACTGTATACAACACTCAGATGTTTTGTGTACTCAGGGTTTCTTTTAGCTTTTGTCTTAATTAGATGCTGATCATGGTGCTGCAGCAACTGAAGCATCTCCAGCTGAATGCATTCACTTTTCCCTTGTTGAAACTTACCCAGTTTCTCTAGGATACTGCACTAGAGTCACCTGATATCAACCTGAAAATAAAATGTAGTCTTTTTGCTGGTGATCGAAATCATCAAAATTGGCTTATGCTAAAGCTTGTTCTCTTTTGCTCAGTTACAACTCTTCTTTGTGGTGTTTTTTTTTAAATATAGTTGCAGTAATAGAGGTTGAGTGAATTGCTTAAACTGAGACACTGACTCAATATGGAGATTCAGTTTTCAGTCAAGGAGACTAAAAATGTTGTACACTTTAAGAATGTGATCTGCATGATCCTCTTGCAGGTTACTTGAAAAATTGGACTGGGAATTTATACCTGACAGGAGTACCGCTGTATTTTTCCTTTTTTTCAGCAGTATATTAGAACTACTATCATTTGTTGTTTATTACATGGTGCTTTAGAAGAAGTGCCGTTTTGCACAAGGGATGGCAATTTTCTGCTTTCTAGCTCGGTTGCTTCTCATATTTTATACCCTTAATTATACTCTTAATAGATCCTCCCTGAAATTTTGCTACTAACTTTGGTATGATAGAGAAGTTGAGTCAATTCTGACTTACACAGATGCGCTGGCATCTTTTTTTGGCTGGCTTTCAGTGAAGGGTAGTGAGAATGGTTTATGGCTGCTTTGAGTAATTTTTCCTTTTTTTGTCTCTTGTTTTTTCCCTTCTAGATCCAACGAATGGTGATTTCAGGTGGCAATTTCAAACCTGACACCTTGAAGCCGAAAGAGGTGGTCAGCCTTCTGCTGGATGATGAGGAACTAGAAAAGAAATGTATGTGAAATCCATGTTGCAGCATTTTCCCCATCTTCCACTTCATTAGCTTATGAAATCTGTGTTTTTATCTCTACAAACACATGTATTGCTGATAACAACTTCTGTTTCCTGGCTCTCTTTGTATTGCCGGCTCTTGTTAGTACAAGCTGGTTTCATATCACTGCTGAGCTGAAAGATGAAGTTGTGCAAGAGAGACATGATGGTGTGATAAAGTTTTTATTGGCACTCATTCAGGATCATTACATTGTTCCTGAATGACAGAGCTTTGACAAGAATTATGTAGGTCATGACAAGAAAAGTATTAGTAAAAATGCTGTATTTCATCATACTTTTGAAGCTGTATTAGAGGAATATGCTTTTATGTTGCTTGAAAGAAGAATTTCACTGTAAGACTTTTTAGTAGTTTGGATACAAATAGTTTTAGTACAGTAGTGTTTTCAATGTGTTTTAGTTTTAATGCAGCTGACTTTTCTTCACAGTTCTGTTAGAACTAGAATTTCTTGTAAAATTCACAGAAGGATATGAAATATCTTTCCAGTGGTGACAACTTTGTATTTCTTTTCCAACAGTGCGTCAGCGTCAAGAAGAGAAGCGACAGCAAGAAGAAACAAACCGTGTGAAGGAACGTAAACGTAAAAGGGAAAAATATGCTGAAAAGGTACTTCGCGAAGAGGTTGCCTGTGTCAGTGATAGAGCCAGAAGAGCTTCAGGCTCATTGTTACGTGGGGCGGAAACATTTTACGCAAAGGCAGTCTAATGAGCAAAGCCTTGTTCCCTTCACCATTTAGCATCAAGCTGTGGCACTTCCTTACAACGAAGAGGGATATTACAAAATACGTAATGCATAATTATCTGTATTTTAATATCATTAGCAACTTGAAAAATAAGGGAGTACTGCATACCCAAACAACACTGTAGATCACCAGTAGTCTACAGACAACAATTTGAGGACTCATGCTTGACAAAAACAAAATGATCAACTGATCATTCTATGGCATATAAAATGATGGCTTAATCAAGATTTTGTTCTGCAAGGATGAAAAGGGAATGTAAATGAAACATAGATAAAACCCATATAGCTATGTGGCTTCTGTGGGACAAGGGAAGATCAGTTTGTTTAAAAAAGATCATTAAAACTAGTTTATGAAAATTCTGAATTTTTGAGGCAGGGAGGCTTTGCATTAATTAATTGGAATTTTGTGTAATTGTAAAGAATTTCAAGCTCACTCCAAAAGGTAATGGAAATCAAAGTAATTCTGTAAGAGCAATTGTCCGTCATTCCAGCTATTTTAGGAAGAAAAAAAAAAMAMCACCAAACCCTACTTAAATCTAAAGAAGGAGCCTTGAAGGGATCTGTTACTGTATCCTTCAGAAACTTGGTTTGGGAAATTCTGGACATGGCATTCCTTGAGTTATAATACTGCATTAGATGTTGAGATTTTGGGTTGCTTATTCCCTTTCTTCTGTTTTATTGTATTTTTCATTCCTGGTATTGTTTTATTTATTTCAGAAGAAGAAGGAAGATGAATTGGATGGGAAGAGAAGGAAAGAGGGCATGAACCTTGTGATCCCATTTGTTCCCTCAGCTGATAACTCCAACCTGTCTGCAGATGGGGATGACTCCTTCATCAGTGTAGACTCTGCCATGCCTAGCCCTTTCAGTGAAGTAAGACTCACTGCTGCTTTAAACTATATACTATTTCCATTGTGGCCTTAGATCCCGTAGGATTCTTGCTTTCTGTTATTTTAGCTAGTGTAGAACTTAAAGTATGTGGGGAAGTGAGATGTCTTAAAGGTGAACCATGGAGATGAAAATAATTTACTGAAGACATAACAGCTGCTAATAAGCTGCCTGACAGTTCCTCATGTTATTTGACATTCCATTATTCCCCTCTTCATTTGCTCTCTGCCTCCCTTTTCTTTCAGTGAGTTCATGCCCTGACTCTCCTCTCTTTCAGCCCCTGAAATTTTTCCATTCCTGCCTGCAGTCCCATTTACTTTCTTCCTACTTTCTTCTCCCTTTTTCCTGCCTTTGTCATGCTCGCATTTATAACCATGTGCCTTCTTCCATACCAATACCTTCCATAGCATGAATAGTCTCCCTCTGCTCCTGAACCAAACAGTATCCCTCAAATAGCTCCTTGACGTTCAGTTTCTTTGTAAGTACTCCTCGCCAGTCTCATCTACATCTCCTCCTCTGCTTCCTTGCTTCTGATTCTGAATTAGTGTGGGTTTTCTCTGGAATTTAAATTATAAATTCTCAGTGGCGCACATCTTATTTTCCTTCATCTTTTTGTAAAGAATTGCAAGTGGGTTTTGGCAGCAAATATATTCTGTTCTATAGATTTCTATGTTGTATTGTTCCCTTATTGACAAAGATTTTTATTAGCAGTATCAGTAGGTTAAGAATCCTATTGTTTTCTCTCTTGCAGTTGAAGATGCACAGTTGAACAGCAGTTTTCTTAAATCTCTGCTGAGCCCATTAGTCTCCTGCTTCTTAACTAACATCTGTTTTCATGAGTTGAAATTAAGTAGCTCCTGGAGGTCTTTCTTGCTGCTCAGCATGTAAATAGAGGGTGTGGTGTGATTAGGCAGATTATATATCATGCTGCTAGTGTCACATAAAGAAAATGAGAGAGAACAGAACAAGTACCAATTAATTACTTGTGATTGTATGTCTTTTAAAGATCTTATTACGTTTGTACCCTTCCCTTTCCTAACCTGAGAAGCTAACGGATTTGTTCTCTGTCATGTTTAGATATCCATCAGCAGTGAGTTACACATGGGCTCTATCCCTCCCGATGAGAGCAGCAGTGATATGCTTGTGATTGTGGATGATCCAGCTTCTTCAGCACCTCAGTCAAGGGCAACAAACTCTCCTGCTTCCATTACTGGCTCAGTTTCAGATACCATGAATGGTCAGTACTTCTGCCTTGACTTTATTGACTTTATTAAACGTTGACTTTGTATGGCTAGGTGATACATTTTCTGCATTTTAACCAGATTATATGTACGGTTGGCAAGATTTGGGGAAAAAATTGCCTTTTCATTGAGAAATTATTTCTGATTTGATAGGAAATCTGTTTATAGTCTCTCATTCACCACACTTTTCCTCTTTTCTGTGTTAGTTACTCTTAAAAGTTTTGTCCTTTGTTCCTGTGTTAGAGAGGGCTCTCCTTCCATTACGTGCGTGTTACCAAATTACAGACAACCACAGAACAATTAAGCTCTAAGCTTTTCTTTGAATTGTTTGTTGGGCTAATAATCAGTTCTCTATTTCCAATGGGTGATTGAAGCAGCTGTAATTTTTAAAAATGGCGAATGTTTTTAACTACCATAGTTTTCTACACTGAAATAAGTAGAGCCATAGCTCTTGGCGAGTTTCTTTAGAGATAGCGAATAGAAGAAACTTCATATCTATCTTCAAGTAAGAAAATGCTTCATCCTGAAGTAGGACCCAGAATCCTCCACCTATTTGTGGGTTGGATTGATAATAATAATTAGTTGGAGTTAGTAAGCTGTGGTTAAGGAAGAGTGAAGTTTTGTATACATAATATCTTTTCATGGGATCGCTGCTTGCTAACAGTGTCCGTCTTAATGTAAACGAGCAGTATCAGTTAATAGGAACAGTATTAATGTAAATGGTAGGTAGTTATGGTGCTGTGTTCATTTGTGAGCCACCAGAAATACTATAGCAGTTACTGTTTTAACATTCTTTTTTTGTTAAGGTGTTTCAATGCAAGATGCACCTCTCACTGGGAGAGGCCAGTCAGGTCGAAGCCGGGGTCGTCCTAAAGGTTCGGGCGGTGGATCGAAAGGCGGCACGGGGAAGGGCAGAAGCCGGAAATCGATAGCGGGAAGTGCAGCTGCAATGGCAGGGGCCAAAGCTGGGGCGGCGGCAGCCTCTGCAGCGGCGTACGCAGCGTACGGGTACAATGTCTCTAAAGGTATGTGGGGAAGGGGAGGCAGCAGACTACCCGGAGCAGAACCAACCACATGAGTTCGGGTGATTGTTGTTTACAGCCTGTCAAAAAGCAGATAAAGAGTGTTGTATTGTTGGTATTGCTTGTCCGTTATATTCTGAGATCCAGGCGATACACAATGTGACATGGTGATGGTGTGAGGGTAGCCAGTTTCACCACAGATGACCTTGAGAGTCTGGTCCTGCAGAAGTTTCATCTGCCCTTGAATTACCTCATACTAAATACTTTTCCTCTTTCTTGTTTTTTATTTTGTTGTCCAGACAAATTAGATAGTGTTGTTTATCCCATGGGTCTGGCTGTGACTTTCCCATATTGCTGTCACATTGAAGTTATACAGCATCAGGTTCCAAAATCTGCTAAACTGATGGTGATGGAGCTTCAGCTTCACACCAGCTGAAGGTGGTCCAGGGTATAACTGCAAGATGATTTGTATCTTAAGGACATCCCTCTTCGTTAAACTGTCATAAATCATGAATACAGAGTGGTCTTAGGACTGATTGTTAGTATATTGTTTGTTGTTGAAGAGGCACAAGTGGAATAATATGCTCACATGGCATTTGATTCTCTTTTCCATTGCTAGGCATGTCTGCAAGTAGCCCTCTACAAACAGCAATTATTCGGCCTTCTGGACTTGCAGATTTTGGACCTTCAAGCGCCTCTTCTCCCTTGAGCTCCCCTTTGAGCAAAGGAAACAGTGTTTGTGGGACCCCCAAAAGCTTAAACCTGACCAGCAGTCTCATATCAGAAACTCCAATTCGGAAGCAAAGCAAAGGTGCGCACACCTCAGGTAGTCGGTAGTAGTTTTGAACCCCTAAAGCTTGTCTGAACTGCGCTGGCTTTCAGAGTAGACCACCCTGCCAGCTGAAGGCATGCAAACGAATGCCTTGTTGCTGTCCAGCACGTGTGTGAAAAGAAAATCAAAGCACAATGGGAGTGGGTGGTTTATGTGAGCACTTTGGTTATGTGTATTCCAAAAAAACTGTCTTTGCAGACACTGCRAGAAGGAGGGAAGGGAGTCTGGGGTAACTGGGAGCGTGTCAGCGTGTGTTTTATTGACACGTCTGACAAAGATTCCCCAGAAAGCATCCAGCTACTCCATGCAATATACTTTCTCTCTTGTAGYTTGAGGTGGAACCCAGCATTAGTTTTCTCCTATGAAATCAGTATCTGAACCCCAGGAGTATCCTGTAGAGTCAGAAGACATTTCCGTACTGGCAGCTGGTCAGTGTACATGCGGGGTTAATTGGGGGCTAAGCCGAAGATGTGTGATAAAAAAAAAAATCTTGGATTCTTCTAGCGTGAGCCTCTGGGTTCTCTAAAGGTTTGAAATGCAAAGGAAGCTGTCTCAGGTGGTTTCCAGGGAATGGACTCTCTTCAGCCCCATCTGTCAGGAACGGGTTCAGAGCCGCAGAATGCAGACAGCGCTGACAGGCCTAGTGAGAGCAGCAGCACTGCCTCTGCTTCACGCAGTGGAAGAAACCACATGGTTTGCATTTCAGAGTTCTCATCAGCACAAACACTGGCGGTGTTCAGAATGATTTCTCTCACTTTTGAGGTGTGCAGAACTCTTAAAAGCTTAGAAACAAAGTAAGGCTCTATTTGTACAAATCTCAAGAAGAGGGAAAGCTGAAGAGCCGAGGAAGAGTTTGCTGCTGCTCCTCTCACTGTGCCGTAGCAGGCTGTCGTTCTGCAGCTTGCAGTGCTGCAAGRGGAGCAACGAAAAACAGTCCTGAGAGAGAGAGAGAACTGTGCCATTCCCCCTCCCAGCCAAATCCTGGGGAAAAAATTGTCTCATATCCCAGCCGTCCATTGACTGTTCTTCCAGTGTGTTTTCCCTTCATCTCTGTGATCATCACACGTACTAGCTTGGTTGAGTTCCTGCGGTGTGCGGGTACCCATAAGGCTGATAGAAGGCGGTGCTGCCGGTGCCCATCTGTGTTCTCATTCTCCGGTTGCTCCTTCCCCGTTGTCAATGCACAACCCCCCCCCCGTAGCCCCTTGCTTTGCTGTAAGCGTTGTCTGCATTGCACTGAGATTTAGGTGTGGGGCAGTTCTTCTGTCCGACACATTGAATTAAAAGGCTGTTCTGCCGGGGCACTTTCATCCCTTGAGAGAGAAGCAAGTTGAGTTGCAGGTCTGGGCTGTGACAGCGGAAGATGACTTCTTTTATTATTATAATTTTTTTTCCAACCCCAAATCCTTTGCCTGGCGTCCTACAGTGTGGAGCGAGTGCTTCCTGTTGGCTCTGCCTCTAATTTGCACACCTGAAAATAGCAGAACTGAGCTTAGTTAGATTGATTTTTAAACAGATTTGCAGGGGATAATTGAGGGGGAGGTGGTGTTTAATTAACTCATGAAGACTTCCCCCTTCCCCTCCTATTCACATGTATATATGATATTTAGAGGGAATCAGACAAATGCCAAGCCTTTTTTCTCTTTGAATGTGCTGTCTATTTTTATAACTGAACTTGTACATATGTATAAAGAGAGACACATCTTTCTTTTACTAACTGGAGAAGAAAATCTTAAATAAAATGGAGTGAGATAATTTTATGTAAATCAGTGTCTTTGTGGTTTTTTATGCATATAGCTGTATGAATGAAAGGATTAGGGAAGAGAACACGGAGGGTGTGCATCTGGAAATGCATCTGGAGCCACATGCTGCTCAATGGAATGCTCTAGAGTGTCTGCACTCTTCTTACGTTTGTAACCTTTTTCAGTTACAACTGTACCTTTATCACATGTCTGTATTCACTGATTATCTATTGTGGAGTAGGTATGCAGCAGATCACAAGAAAACAGAAGCGAGTATAATAAGCATAATTACATAGTACCTGAACTGTGATGGTTGAATTCAATAGAGTTGRTTGTTTTGGGACATCATTCTCTACAGTTTTTTCCTTTTTTTTTCTTCAGTGGGAGTTGAAATTACTTTTTTGTGTGCAGTCTTGATTTTCAAACTGCTAGGCAGTTGCATCAATTTGTAATCCAAAGTGGAGAGGAAAAAAAATAATTTGTAACTTGAAAAGATTGCAAAAATKTAATATGTACTGTTGCATGCTGTACTTTTGGAAGATTAAATTATTGATATTTTAAAAACTGATAATATAAAATATATATTTAAGTCATGTAATCTTCAAAAGAAATACCAAATGACATCACAAGTTGTGGTAGTTGAAGTGGTAGCCTATCTGCTTGCGAAAGTTGCATCAGGCTAACAAATTCGGGAAGATGTAATGTAGCAGTAAAGTAAATGAACTGCTAGATCGTATCCAGTTCAATTTCTGTAAAAAGTTTAACAGATGCATTCTTTGTATTATGCATCATAGAAGAACTGAGATTCTGTGATAGTAATCRAGGAATTAGGAAGAATTCATGTGACAGCTGTTCTATTCTAATTTCTTCATTTGGGGAAGGAAGTAGCGCTAGAAGGACAGACTGGGAATTTTTCTGAGGAGGTGGAGGTGGTTTTTTGATCAATGCTATGGGGACCGCTTCTGTTGAAGTGAGGAAAATGGACATGCACACTGAAGCTTTGAAGTTTCAGTCTGAGCATCTTTTCACTCCGACTGTGTGTTGTGCACTTGCCTTATGGATTAATGGCAGAGAAAGTCACTTTCCTTTGAGGGATCAAGGTATTTGCTAGTGGCAGAAACAGAATGTTGAACAAACTGAGTTTGTGTTTTAAGCTGGAATGGTGAAATAGGTGTCAGTATGTTTTGGGGGATGTTGGGAATTCTGTGTATTCCTCATGCTATTTGATTATAGCATTTTACTCACCAGTTACTGCAAAACTGTTAAATACAGTTCACTGATTAATACTACTGTTGAAGACACTGAAAGGTGATAATTTTCTTAGCTCCTCTGGGCAGTTAGAACTAAAAGGTGCTGTTGTGTCCCACCCTCACACACATTTTTGTAGTTTAGCGTACAAGGGATGTCTAGTTCAGAAGGGTCCCCAGAACACCCGTTCTTCCCACTGCCACACGTGGTCAACAAAGTCTTCCCAAGCAGTGACCAAATTAAATCTTACAGTTAAAGACCAAAAACTGCAACTGCAATATTCCTTTGGAAGAAAGCAAGAGTGATTGAAACCATTACCTTCTCCCAAAAAATATATTGCAGGGTAGTTGAAGGCAGGTGAAAGGGATTTCCTTCTGACCTCTAATGCTGAATTTAACCCTTAAGCGTGTGGCCAGGACACACCAGCCAGGCCACTGATAAAATSCAACATTATGAGCACCGATGCAGTTTGCCTTACATCTTCTCTACGGATGTGGTTAATCGTCAGCACCCTAGAGGATGGCAAAACCAAGCAAAAACCTGGGGAAAAAATACAAACAAAAAACCAGAAGCCAAATGATATCTCAAAGGAGCAGGAGAAGAACTTGCTCACCAYGGACAGGTTGTGAAAGCCAACACGTAGGATTATTACGTTATAAAAATAGAGCACTCCAGTATCCTTTCAACTCCTCTTCAAAATCATGTATATTAGATAGCCAGGAGCTTGCATCACACTGTCCTCAGAAATTCTCCCGTTTAGCTGTACAGTCACTGTGCAGTCCCTTCCAAGCAACCTCTTACTGCCTCTTAAAAATTGTTTGGTTCCCTGACTGGATGGTGTCTTCAGAATTCTTCTGACTTCTGTTTTGAATTATTTTGTGATCARTTGAAGTCCACTTAATTAAACTACCCTTGAGCCTGCAGGCCGTTTTCTCTTTCTATTATGGGTCAAGTCTGTTGTCCTCWTCAGCCACTAGATCTCCTCTTCCTATTCTGCAAAGAGTTACACAGCTTACTGCAGGAGGGTTTTCACCTAGCACTGTTTTAAAAATTCTTAACTTCAGGATATTAATACTACACTGCCCAAATGTAGTGTTATTTCCGTGCCTTCTCCCCKTTCTGTTGCATGCTTTCCCCACCACAGTGTATCTGCTCCTTGCTGKCTCATGTTCTGTTTGTGGGAAGCCTTCTGTCTGCCTAGGGGCTATATCTTGCTTTATTCCCATATTCCCAAAGTATTTCCTTTAGCAGCATTTCCCAGWGGGGAAGGCACACAAGGCTCAGCGGGAAAAGCTCCGTGCAGAAGGAGTAGGGATCTGCACTGCTTGGATYGTAGCTCCGGAACAGCTGAGTTGCAGCTGGGAGGAGGAAGAGCACATTTGATAAAATCACTTGGGGGCAGGATGTGGGTCGATGTAATTTGGGAAATGCTGCCCTATGACCACTGCAATGTCAGTCCTGATCTCCTACTCTCCATGGAGCGWGCTGGCCTGCTTCTGCTCCCAGATACACTTACAGGCTCCTCAGCTTCTCACTTCAGCCTCCGTCTTTTCTTTTTGTTGGCTATTCAGTCTGAAACGCACATTCTAACTCTGAAGGAGCCTTACAGGCGTGTCCGGTGCTCCCTTCCCGCTCATGCTGTCCTTTGGAAATTTCTGCTCGAGTGGCTGGAAAAAACAATTTGTAGCTCACTACCCAAAGGGATGCTGCTTGCGTGTGAAGTATAACTGAGACATACATGCTAAAATAAAGGCAATCGCATCTTATGGTCCTAGGTGTAAGCACTCACTGAATTGTGAAGGATTTTTTTTGATTTGCAGCCTGCACCAGGTGTGTAGCGGTGAATGAGAGAGGGGAAGGATTCATCCTTTCTCTCAGAAGCATCGTTATTAGGATGATACAGATGGCCCAGCTCTCAGATTCAGCCAGCGGGTCTGTATTGTAAACAAGTCTTTCTTGTAGCACTCAGATTAGCATTTGCTCCTCTGAAAAGCCTGCAACAAACGCCKTGTGAAATGGAGAGATGCATGATAAGATGAGTTGGGTTTCCTCCAGCTTCACCCTCCACTTAGCTGCTGCCTCTTCCCTCAGGAAAGTGAAGTTACTCCAAAGCTAATGGGTCTTCCAGGCATTTTGTACCGAACTCTATTTACATAATGTTCTTCTGGGGGCACATGAGGGAATTTGTTTGCATCCCAGGCATGAGGAAGTGTTTCAGAGCTCAGGTATGAAACGATGACTCCTTCCTTCCWTAGCTGATGAGCATCACTGATAGAATGAGGTAGGGGAAGAAAACATTGAAACACCACTTTTGTGCCTTCGTGGGTTTCCCCGTGGACTGTCTYTTCCTTCTGCGACAGTATTGCTGGTTGTGTTAAGTCCGCCGTACTTAACAGGAGCCACGTGTGATGTGAGCTTCCAGGCATCCAGGGATTACAGTATCCCTCCTTGTCTCTGTCACGTTTGTTTGCAAGCACCTGTTTTTGCCTCCCTGCTCCTTAGCCTTACCCGACGCTTCTCAAGGCCCATGTGTTGTCTTCAGGGCTTTTAGTTGGCAGGAGAAATGTTTCTGTTTAAAGGTGTTAATTTTCAAATGCGTGACTCTCGTAGCCTTGCATCTCAGCGTTACGAGAACTGTGAATTAAGATAAAGCTAAGTGTTAGGTGTATTTTGTGGGCATTTGCTACCCTGAATGCTTCACCAACTTTTTCAAAATGAAGAAGAACTGTTATTGTTGCTCAGAGATTAGAAGAACCTATTTGGAAATTCACTACTGGTTTGGACTGTCACACAAAATCGATGTGTAGGATTGGACTATTTGTTAAATTTATTCAAATTTTCTTATTAATAACAAGAAACTAGTGGCTTTCTTCTCAAGATGTATTTAACAAATGCTGTCCTACTAGGAGAAGCCATTCCTGTTTATCTGCCTCTCATCTATGCTTACCGTCCCTCCAATGTATCCCTACACCTTAACTTCCCATCTGGGCCTTCCTCTAGGAATCACAGGCAGGAGCCCTCCCCGTACCCTGAGATGTCTGTCTTCAAGGTGTCCGTCTTTCAGGTTTCTTTTAATTCTGGTGTTACAATTTTCCCCTGATTTCATGGTAGAGTTTGTATTCAGGCTAGTGAGCGCATTTCAGAATTTTACAGCTACCGTGGGGACAAGCGGTTTTACGATGCTTACTCCACAGCGATGTTCCCAAAGAGCTCCCCTCCTACGTGCGCTCTGTGGAAAAAGAGCATTTGCGTTAAGGGTCAGTTGGGAAAAACTATTCTCTAACTCACGTCATTCTTTAATTCAAGTAACTTTTCTCCATAGACAAGCCTAAACGTGTATCAAAGTAGCACTAAAAACCGTCTAACTTCCTCACAGAAGCGTGGATGCGTTGGTCCATAACCATCTGAGGGCTTCGAAGCGGTCACCGTGGGGTAGCCCTTGTCCTCCCCGCGGCCAGTCTGAAATGGCAGCGCGCAGAGTGCTTGCCTGTAGGTCTCTCAGCCTGTAGAAGGTTGCTGGGGTTTTTAAGAGTGGAATAGTCAGCAAATTTCACACCTGTTGGCTGAATGTCGCTTTCTKTTATTTTTTTAAAGTACATTTAGCTTTTGGCACGTGACTGCAATTAGCTACGTGCTGATCAGCGGAGGGTAATGCCCAGTAAACGCCATGGCACGCCACCGGGCACACCCTTGAATGCCTCTTCATTGCCTGTGACAAAGCTCCAGGGTTTTCCTTTGCAAGCAGAGGAAACAGAAAGGATGTTCAGACTATATGATCTTTTAGAGAATCTTGAAAACTAACATCCAAAAAACTTTTTTTTTTTTTTTTTGATCACTCCGTGCATCTGGCGGGTGCTGATGTGAGGGCTTTTCTGCATCTTGTTTCTTGTCGCTCCTKCTCCTTCCATAGAGTTCACATGAACACTTTTGTGGACTTCTGCATTCCTTCAGACCTCTCTTTTCTTGACATTTAATCCAGATTTTTTTTTAGATTTAATCTTATTTACAGCCATAGTACTACAGTATTTCTTTGAAATGGTAACACTTGAAATAGATCTAAAGATGCATAATGGTCCAAGTTCAATCTCTGGATTTCAAGTGCTCCTGAAAGAGTAATTCAGCTTCGTGATGTCTGTTTGCCCAGGTGATTGCAGTCTTTCATCATTCTCTGTCATGTTCAGAGGTTGGAAGAAGTTACTATATATAACTTGGATTCGTAATTTTACTGTAACTTGTAGTCATAGTTCTGCTGTGGTATATATTTAATCTGGTTAACCAGAAAAAATAATTGCTGTCGAGTTTTTTAGTAATTTGTCACTCAGCTCAATTCCTATCGACTAGTTGAAAACTCACTGACATTGTGATGCTGAATCTGTAAAGCGCAAGTAGGTTTTTAAACACGGGGTTACTTTGGGACTGGAAGTCATGACGATTTCTTTTTAGGGGCTGCTATAACCCCAAGTGATTTATGTGTTGTTGAAACACACCATCATGAGTTTTACAGGAGACTTGCTTCCCCGGCTTTGATAGCTTGCTATTAGCATATGCAATCAGAGGTATGTATTGTATAATTAATGTAATTCGGTTGCCCTGCGGTTTGCTGTCCTTGGCTATGTATCATTGTGTCTGTCTGGAATCAAATAACTAAATGTTAAAGAGTGAGAGCTGGTTTGGTAGAATATTCGCAGACAGATTAGAGAAGCCCAGCTCCTCCTTGCAGCGATATAATTGATAGCAAATGAGAAGGGTAATGTTGTTTAAATTTTTAATTTAAAACAGATCTCATGTCTGAGATGTTACAGGAATAAACGCATGTGAGAAGTTTGGAACTGCCAGCAGCTGTGAGCCTTAGCCGGGAGCTAAAAAAGCTTGAGGGACTGCAACAAATTTGAGTGATGTGTACAAAACAAAAACACCCCAAGCTATATAAAAATGTTTCTCTGTTGAGCTTAATTTTTAGTTGGCAAATAAATATTAYGCAAGCTTAGGTACGTGAAGGTTTAAGAATACTGAGAGCAAATTACTACACAGATCCTCATTGGGCAATGGCAAACATAAGGGTATCCCTGAAACTTTCAGATGACTCTTGCATGTTTACATCATGATCTGGTGCTGATTACATGAGCACACATCATCTTCTTTCCGACGTGGTATCTCTGAATACCTAACGTACGGTTCCAGGTACACTGAAAAACATCATCCCTCAATGTTTCACATTCAGAATCACTGCATGCGTTTGAAATCATGTTCTTGATGTCTCAATTCCCCATCTGTATAATGGAAATAATACCTCTTCACAAAGGTCTTGTGAAGAGGAATTAAAGTTTGCAAAGGTGCTACAGTGATTTGCAAAGGTGCTATAGTGATTTGCCAGAAAAGTCAAAATGGGGAATGGTCCCCCTGCATTTGGAGCAAGGTGTGCATAAACAAATACAGGCCCGTACAGGAGAAAAAGGAATTGAACTGCTGCTCGTTTTCAGCGTCCTCCCATCAAGTGAAATGAGGCAAGAATCCTCTGGGAAAAAATAGTGGATATTTATTCTGAATGAGGCTAGTCCCACAGTTACTTTTTATCCTCAGTCCTGAACTCATCTGCCCTCAAATTATAGGATGTATTTCCAGGAATAGATTCAATATATATGTAGTTGAGAGACACAAATGCTGCCAGAATTGACTGCGCTGTGCAGCAGCAAGAGACACGGTTTCATCTGGCTCCTGCCTCACAGGTCCAGAGGTAATYGAGTCTCTAACAGTCGCTGTCAAAGGGAAGATGAAAAGCAGCATCTATCGTGGCCGTGCAGAGCTGGGCATTCCTGCTCTTTTCCCACTCTAAAAATGGGATTTTGTGTTTGTGGAGAGGAGTGTCTTGGAGAAAAACAGTCTCTTATAAAGCAGACCAAAAGAATGAATGTATGTATAATCTAAAATGAATTTATGTATAATCTACAAACCCGCTCGCTGTTTGAAATATAMTTGTGGCTCAGTTTGACTTAAAGAAATGGGTGCCTCGCT
Source organism: Oceanodroma leucorhoa (assembly GCA_030449065.1). Classification (NCBI taxonomy): domain Eukaryota; kingdom Metazoa; phylum Chordata; class Aves; order Procellariiformes; genus Oceanodroma; species Oceanodroma leucorhoa. The sequence continues at coordinate 2,093,927 of JASVER010000065.1, forward strand.
GGAAAGCAAAAACAAGCRAGAGATTTCAGGCCATGACGTCTGTAAAAGCATCCTGAGGACGAAGCCGCTGACCCCAGCTGTCTGTAACAGTATCTGCCAGCCCTGCGCACCTCCGGCCCTCGGCGGCCTGTCAGCCGCGGTCCGGGGAGGTCACTCGCTGGCGGCTGCGGTGACGCGAGGTGCGCGCGGGGCGAGCAGAGGTAACGCAAACACATCCGCGGGCAGCCCGGGCCTTTCCTCGCCATCCCCGAGGGCCGGGGCAGCGCCTGCTCCCTCCCTCCCTCCGCATCCCGCGCTTCATCCGTGCCGGCGTGCAGCTTGGGAAGGCTGGTGTGCCGTCTAGACAAGGAGGGGATGCAAGGCTGCTTTTTTAGTTTGTTTTCTAAATGTTTTCAAATGTCACATATGCTTTGGGTAGACAGAGTTTAATATCAGCAAGCTGGCTGTGGTTGCCCCCGGGGCGGTTTGTTTGTAGATGAGGTTATAATTGCTGTAAGTGGGTTGGATGCGAGTCTGAAATGACTTCAATATCGTCTGCRCTGTTGGTGTCGCTCGGTCCGTAGCTCCAGTCCAAGGCAAAGCAGATTTCTGAGGCCATACGCTAGTGAAAGCCAGTGCTCACGTTAGCCTGGACCATTCCCTAGGCTCCCTTCGCCTGTGAATGAGGGTGCCTGGGGCAGGTGCTGTGCAAATAAGCACGTCGGTTGTGTATGGGCACGTGCTAATGACCCCCCGGTCTGCAGGAATCTGCAGCTGGGGTTACGAGCGAGGGCTTCGTGCAGAGCGCGGGGTGTTGTGCCCGGTGCGCCGGAGGCCGACTGCGGCCGCCCTGCACGCTCTCTACTTGCACGGCACGGTTGACCTGCCTGTACCCGGCACGTGCCCCATCAGCCCAGGCGCGTGTTCGTCATGTTTCTGAAGGACAGGCTTGCTAACCACCGAGGCCAAATGAAACCTCTCCAAAAGTCATCCTCCGACTTGTCTTCCCGTGGGTGACGTGCTGCAGAGTTCCGGGTGCTGCAGCAGCTGATAGACGCTTGCGGATGAAGCAGCACTCCGGGGCTCGCTCCTACGATGTGAGCCAGCGGGGCTGGAGCAGTTGGGATAAAAACTTCCCCTTCCCTTTGGTGATAGGAGTTTGAAGTGCCAGTAGCTATCGTGTCTCGTCAGTTGTCAGGCTCAGGCCAAACTGATCCCTGGTGGTTTTAATTGAAGCTTCATGGAAGTGAGTCCCRTTAAAACAGTGAGGCGAGGGAGGCAAAAAGCAGTGTAAACAGGAGGACATAAGAGAGAAGTCTTTGTTCTGGTGTCCCCAGAGCAGCCCAGCGTGGTCTGGGAACAGTGTGGTGTCCCCAGCTAGGAAAACGGCACCTCTCTGTCTTTGAACTTCCCTGACCTTTTACGTTATTTCAGTCTCATTCTCTGGAGTTCAAGGTACTGGCTGTGCTTCAGGAATTTGCAAGCATAAACACTCATCAGTGTGGCTGGCACTACGATGAGATGAAAAGGGAGTTGGGAAAGAATAAAACACATCCAAAAGCCAAACAAAAAGTGTACAGGGTTTGTAAACAAAGCATGTCGAGCTTCCCCAGTGCTGCCCAGAATGCCCACTTCCTCCCGCCCTCCCTTCCCGSCCGGGCCCAGGGCTCTTTCAAAGCCATACAGGGCTTCTCTCATAACTTTAATACAGCATTTAAATTAGGGACGTTTTCACTTAAGCCAAGGCAACTAGTTAGTAGGAAATTCCAAAGTCTGCTGAGCGGCTGCTGGTTTTTCTGCAAGTGTAGTTTTTCCATAGCCTCACTGTAAATCTGGGTTTTTTTTATCCCTTCCTGTTCCTGCCGTGCGGGGGGAACCCGCCGTGCTGAGCCAGGCTGCGTGCCGGTGGCACGGCGCGGCCCACTCATGCGCCGGGACTGCACTTTTTTATGTTGCATCCGTCCTTGAGTTCTCAAAAACCCTTTGGATTTGGTGCTACTGAAGTACGTGCCACGTCGTGAAAACTGGCAGTGCCAAAGCGAGAAGTCTGACTCGGGGAAAGCCTCCCATCCAAATGCTGCTCCTTCATTTTCCCCTCTGCCTGTGGGATGAGGTTATTGAGCTGAATGTGATATAACCCGATTTTAAGTTTCATGACGGACTTCCAGGCCKAGATTGACTCCCAGGTTTTGGGACATGTTGGCAGTGCTACCGTTCTGGCACTGAACTATCTGGAATGCGGAGAAGTGTCGAAGTGCACAGGTGACCACATCTACGTGTTTTGTGCTGGATATTTTATGCAAAGTCAGTCTCGCTTGTCCTGGTGCAGCTGTACTCCCAGTGGACCCTCCTTCCTTCCCCTGCTTCACCATCCAATCTTTCCTGGCAGCAGGAGCAGAAGAACAGGCTGTTACCAAGCCAGACGTTGTTTCTGGACACATCCACTCTGTATACAGTGTGCACGACGTGCTGTCCAGCCTCTGCTGCAGCGGGGAGGGCTTCTCAGAGCGCAGCCCTTGCAGGCTCCCTACAGAAGAGCAGCGGCTGCTCCCTCGCTTGCGCCTGCCGGTCAGCCCGCGCATCGCTGCAGAGGCTGTCCAGGCGCGGCGATAAGCATTCTTCAGGTTTTTTTATCTTTTGCTTTTTCTCTGCCTGTGAAACATCTGTAGGTAATTAAATCCACATTTCAGCCCGCCTCTTGAGCAGCAAGCGGACACATATGGAATAACACACGTGCTACATACAACCAGCTGCAGCTCCCGTAACAGCTGCTACATCCAGCACGTGCCGTTCCCGGGGACTTGCACGCTGCCTGCAAGCCTGTCCCCGCCGCGTGTGCCGGAGCCCCGGGGACCCTCTCGAGACCGTGGGTACGCGTGCGGAGCTGCGCCTCTCCCCTTCAGCTCCTCTTGGGACTGAGATCCCACGCGGGCTCCTCGATAGCCTTCAAAGTCTGTGCTGGCCCCACTTTCTGGATGCTCAAACGTACATTCTCCTCAARTAGACTCAACCAAGCTGCTGGCTGGTTTTGCAGCCGGCTGAGGAATGCGGGTCTGTTCCCTGCCCCTCTCCTAGGCCACCGCCCTCTCCGACCACCTCCTGCCCTTGCTGAGCTGCGTGCCTGTATTGCCATCACCCACAAATGCGMGTTTGGTCTCGCTGATTTTCTGACCCGGCATCTCATCTAGAAAAGTACACCAAGCACAGGTAAGTTCACTTTGGTGATGCTATATTTAAACTACATTTTTACTAAAGCTGGAATCACCTTGGTAGAGATTTACCTGCGTGAAGTCTCCTCAGTTCTTGATGCTCCACCTTGAAACTGAGGCAATACTGCGGCACCTAAGAACCAGAGACTTTTTCTTCTGGTTTTATCTTCTCTGAATCCTTTTAACATTTCCGAGTTTCTTTATCCTTCCCCCTGCCCTGTTAAGGACCATATGCCCTCAGGAGCGCTTTATGCATGTGAAGGCCAGGGCCGGATTAGCTGTTGTCATCTACTTTATTTAGCTGGCTGTGCCACTGCAAAGCAGCTGGGTAGGTCCTGTCCTWATGTACTCAAGGAAATGGTGACTCAGGCCCCTGTTCCAGGGCTGTGTGGGAACTGCTGGGCAGGAAAATGGAAAAGGTTGAAGAAGGGACTGAAATCACGTGAATTGTGCTGGTTTTAGACTTGGGAAGTACGTGATTGATAGCGCTTGTAAACATGTTTCTATTGCAAGCGGTTTCTAATGTGAGGTGACCTGATAGGCACGAGCTCGTCACAGGGAAGTCAGAGAAGAGAAAACTGCACGTGCAAGAGGAAGCCACGAGACAGGGAAGCATCTCCAGAAATGTCTGGCAGCACTTTGGAAATGAGGGCGGTTGTCTCACCCTCTGACAAAGGTGAGTGCTCTTTCCCAGGCCAGCCATCAGGCCGGTGGTAGAGCTGCCAGAAGCTGGAGCTGCGCCCACAGCCAGCTGCTCCGCCTGGGCTGGCAAGTCATGACTTGGGGAGAGGAAGCCTGTAGTGAAACGTGTATGGGGTAGGACACCGTCCTTGTGTGTCACCTGTGTTGGCCTGGGACTCCTAAGGGCCATGGTTGTATGATTGCCTCCAAGCAGTGATTATCTTCCTCACGTTTGGTGCGTCAGAGGCAGGCCACCATGGTCCCCCGTCTTTGAGTAGCAGCACAAACATAAGCTGGACATACAGCAAACGTTGCAGGGTGCCGTCTCTCCACGCTCACGTGGCCAAAGTTCAAATCTGGGATGTTAACCTTTTAAATTCATCAACTGACCAAAATGTGACCTGTTTCCAGACTCAGAGGACACAATAAAAGCCTCGGGAGAAAGAAGTTACGTGACACCTCATTGTGACTTGAAGATGCAGTGACAGGATGACAGCAGCAAGCTGCCTATTGACCACTCCTGAAAAGAAAATGGGGTCCTTTTTTTGGAAGCCCACTGCAAAGAACTCATTGGGAATAAAATGGTAGTTCAGTGAAGTAGTGTATCTGTGCTTAAAATACTTAGCTTTTCAAGGGATGAAGAAACAGCAGCAGAAGGAACATCCCTAGCGCTGATGGGTTCACGAGCACTCACCGCTTGTCTTCTACCAGCAATGTGAAAGATCACGGGGCCAGCCCAGGCTAAACGAAGCAAGGGGCTCACCATCTGAGGTGGCAACGCAGGGTGCTTAGYGCACATCTGCTATTAATTCCCGTCAGTGGTGTCTTTGTGCCTTTGAAAATTTGAAACGTGGGAAGATGTTTTTGTTTTATCTGGAGATATTTTAGTATCTGACCCCAGTCTTGTAAGGGAGTGTTTCCCTGCAGGTAAGTTGATTCTTCAACCCTTTGATTTTCCAGCGGGGGGGGAACACAGCACCCACAGGGGGATGCAGCTGCTCAGTTGAAGTAAGAGCCTCCACGGACAGGGAAAGTGCAGTTTTCTCTAGTCTATTATCCCTGAAACATGCACCTCCTTTAATTAGTGGTAAATTCAGTTGTTTCAATTAGTTTTCACTCCATCACTCAGGTCTTGAGGCAGGTAATACTGGTAGGTACAGTGATCTGCTAGCGCTGAGGCAGCCGCTAACTAGAGGGATCAGAAGGGCAGTGCACRTTACCCCTGTACACAAGGCAGAAGAGAAATAACAGTCTCCCCTGCTGCAGCCAGCAGATCTGGCKGTGGGTGGCAGTTTCTTGTCCTTCCACTATTACTTCTTGGAAACAGCAACRCCAAGTAACACTCAGAACAAAAGTCCTTCGACCTGCCAAGGGAGAATTACATTTCTGTGCCTGCCCTGTACAGTCAGAAGGGCTGGCTTGTCTCTGTCRTCAGCACTAGCACTGCAGAATCGACAAGAGCTGGAAACTGGGAAGAGAAAGTCACTGAATCCCCTTTTCTCAAAGGGAAAGAGTCAGCGGCTGTCTTCCAGCAGAGGCAAGCTGCTCACCAGTGAGCTGTTTTAAAAAAAAAAACAAAAAACAAAAAAAAACCCCAAAAAACCCCCACACAAACAAAAAAAAAAATCACACAATAAAAAACATAGGAACTACAGCAACATGACCAGCTAAGGTTTTGTCCCTTTTTTTTAAAAAACAAACAAAAATAATCAAAAAAAGAAGGATCAGTTTGAACTTYAAGTCAGCAATGAAAAAGACCAACACCAAAGTACAGAAGACTAACTTTGTTAGTCAGTTTGTTTTATTACTGGGCACAGCACAGTACCACCTCATATACATACAAGCCACAGTAATACAAACAGTCCCTATCTTTTTTTTTTTTTWATAATAAAAACACCACATGGTGTTTGGGAGGAGTCAAATGTCCCAGGGGTCAGCTCTCAAGAGCTATTTTGCTGCAGCAGCAGCAGCAGTTCTCTTACAAAATACTATGGGTTTTCATGCTGTTAATATGTGAAGCTGAAAAGTCTGAGCCTGCAGCAGTGCCTCTGCTTAACACGATCAAGGCAGGCTTTTCAGTAGCTCAAAGGCTTGCAAATATGCTCAGTCATGGTCCTTTGCAGTCAAATAAAGGCGTTACCAGACAGACACCCAGGTATGGAACTAGAACCCTCAAATGCTTCTACAGAAACCCATATTATCCTGAAACACCAGAGGTTTATCCAGTACAGGGCAAGTAAAAGCGCCGCTGCACCCGGACAGCTTTCCTGCAGACAGCACAGACTTCCCACGCAGGCAGGACCATTTCTTACGGAGTCAGTTAAGTCTGTAGCAGCACAAGGTCAGTGAAGCTTGGAGAAAAGCTTCTGTCATTAAAGCAGGCTTAGCTCCTCAGAAAACTGATTTAAAACTAGAAGGCACAAATGCAAGGTTGAATGTGGGCTACATATCACTGTGGCATTTGAGCAGTTTAGATACCCCTCCTAAGGGGAAATACAACACGTAATAAATACGACATTTTAGAAAATAAGTGCATTACTGTGATCCTTCAGAACATAAGGAAGTAGGATTCAAAGAGCCTAAAGAGGCCTATTCACTTAATATTGCACAGAAGTCCTGAAATTTAGTGCCAGGTTCTATATTTTTTTTTTAGTCATGGTACTGGAGGTGGGACATGGCACAGGAAAAGAAGGTCTTATTTGGCAGAACCTGCCCAAGTCTCCGCCACCACACAAACAGCTTTTTGCCAATCATCTGAGGTAGAATTACATATATACTGCTTAAACCCAGTCAAGTCCTGCTCAACTAGTCTTCAAAGAAAAAAAAAAAAAAAAAAAAAAGAAGAGTGCACAGAATAGATAAGCCTCTTTCTTCTCTAAAGAAAGTGAGTGCTTCAGGTTTGACCCCTGGAATCAAGTCTTACAGAGCAAAGTTCCAGCTAAGATCCCTGCTCCCCACCTGGAAAGCAGTGATGGCTATCATGGTGCTACAGGTAAGGAGTGTAACAGGTACTAATTGCAAGTCCTACAGCAAGCATGTTTTACTCCACTTCCTCCCTCCCCTACTACTTGCTAGTTCTCCCTTTATTCACTCAGTCCAGTATATTTTATCAGTTAAGATTGTCCCCGTTGCTTTCTCCCTTATATCCCTTCTATTGGGACCCTGCAAAGAAAATTTTCTATTTCAACCCTTAGACTTCTGAGGGACACTTGCAGTTTCTTCTAGAGATTCCTCTGTGTAGTATAGGCATGGAAGGATGGAAATAAGAGCCTCTTCGATGGAGAAGAGATGTTTATCCTCTGCTTGAGGACAAAAGTAGCGCATAAAGTCTGCCAGTCTCAGCAAGTACTCAATGTTATGACCAGCACAACCACTTGAGACAATGATTTGAGCTGCAATGTCTTCTTCAGATGCTGGGCCAAGGTAAGAAGGGTTCTGGGGTGTTGCAATGTAAACAAGAGCCAGGATGGGTTCCTCCGCATCTTTCTCCTGAGGGTGGAACTTCACCAACTTGGTGTCATAGCCTCCCAGGACAGCTTCTCGCATGTTGAGATACTGGAGCGATGCATTAATTTGTTCCCCACGGACTTCATAGGCTACACCCCACGTGCATGCCTAAAAGTGAAAGAGCAAGGTGGTTATGGGATGCCGTAACTGGAGTGGACAAGTCCACTAACATTTCAAAGCTGGCCTGCCTTGCTGTGGGGTCTCTGCACAGCTGGTAACAGGGCAGAGGAGGATAACACACTCCCGGGGTGGCAGAAGAGCAGTTTCCAGCTGCTGATGTGGGCACCCCCACCCAGGCCGACTTCACACCCCACCGCCCGCCCCAGGGCCCCCCCCTTCGCTCCCGCCCCGGTACTCACCCCGCAGTCCTCCAGCAGCGTCACCACCCGGCCGGGCTGTGGGGGAGAAGCAAGGGGAGAGCCGTTAGAAGCCGAGCCCCCGCCAACGGCCGCCCAACGCCCCCCTCGCCGGCCCGGCCCGGCCGCCCCCGCCCTTACCATCCTCTCGCTGCCGCGGTGGAAGGTGTCTCCCTGCCAGAAGCGGCGGCTGTAGCCGCGGATGAAGCCCACCTTGCGCGACGTGAACTCGAAGCCCGGCCTCCACACCAGCGAGCCGTACCCGAAGATCCACACCGGCGGCGTCAGCTTCAGCTCCCCGCCCTCCGCCTCCCCTGGGGGCGAGGAGGAGAGGAGGGGGGACGGCGGCAGCGGCGGCTCCGGCCGGCCGGGGCACTCCTCGGGGCGCTGCGGGTCGCGCTTCATGGCGGCGGCGACCGTTGGAGGGGGGACCTTGGGGGGGGCTGTGCGGCGCCAGGCGCTCGTGGGGCGGCACGCGCCGCCGCGGCGCTTTAAAGGCCGGCCGGGCCGCCCGCCCCGCCCCCGGCCCCGCCCCTCATTGGCGCGGGGCGGTGCGGCTCGCGGCGGGTGATGCAAGGAGGGCGGGATGTTTCGCGCGTGGGGCAAAGCGGGGCGCGGGTTGCGTCAGGCGGGGCGGGGGGCGGCCGTTAGCCTCAGCCCGCGCGTGGGCGCGTGGGCGGGGCGGGGCAGCCCGCCGTGAGGAGACCCGGCGTGAGGAGACCCCGGCCCGTCGGCGGGGCGAAGCGGMTGGGGCGGGGCACGAGGCGCCCCTGGTGGGAGTTGAGGGCTCGGGCTGCTGTTAGCGCTCGGGGAAAGCCGCCGGGGGAACACGGCGGGATTCCCGCCCGGTGATCCCAGGGGATCACCCGCTGTCACACCCCGACGCACAGGGGTGAGCGGCTGCCCGTCCCCGGCGAGGCTGCCCGGCCGGTACCGCGGTCCTGGGSCGGATGGAGCAGACCGCACCGTGCCCAAAAGGGAAAAACTGGGGATGGAATGAGCGGGCAAGCGGTTAAACTGGGTGAAGCGACAGCTCCTGATATCAACAGGGCTGAGGCACAAGGCATGTAGGTGAAACAGAGCAATAAAATCCACACAGGTGCAGGGAAATGGTGCTGAATCCAGCCAGTTGAGCGCATTTTCCCGTGTACTAAATCCAGGCTGGAGTGTGGGCTTGTGACATGCAACATTTCTTATGTGGATGGGTCCAAGAGCTGCCTGTGCATGAGATGAAGACCCAGCTGTAAATCAGCTGTAAGCAGGTTGTGGCGGCTAAAGAGCTCGGCTGAAGAGGTGGGCTCAAATTAGAAACTTGTTTATTTTGGTAGCAGGAGAGAGAAGGGGGGGGGAAAGAATGAGAAGCAAAACCACTGAGATAGGTATTTTTATAGAAGTATTTCTCATTATTGTTCTTGTCCTCTGCATCTAATCACTCCAAACAGTCTATTTACAGTCTTTTCYTTAGTTTCCTGTTGGGTCCCATCCAACCAGCACCCACCTTTCCATTCCACTTAACAGGGCGTTGCAGCTACAGCACACACAGACTGTGGTGGGTGCTCCCGGTGCCTTGGCACATTCACCATGGGTGACATCAACAGCCTGCATGGCTCTCACATCTGTCCTGCCTTACACGGCATGCCCTTCTCTCCTGCCCTGCGTGACGGACTCTCTGACTTGACACCTTGGATGACCCTTCACAAGGTCAGCCTTAACAGAGCCCAAAGCTCCTTAATTTTCCTCTCCACTTGCGCTCTTCCCAGTCACCTTCTCTGTCTTACTCAGGCTCAAAGGTATGGGGTCGGCGCTGCATCCTCCCAGTCCTTCACACCGCACACCCATGCTGTTACAGGCTTGCAGCCTCTTATTCCTTCCCCACCGGTCCCTTTCCATAGGCAGAATGTGATTCCATCCTCTGTTTGTACAGCTGCCGTACTCGGAGGCCTTAGTCACAGACAAGAAAGTGCTCTAGAAAGCGGTATTCTTAGCAGCCGTCTGTATCAAAGCTCTGCTTGGCAAAACAAGAAACAAATCTCTAGTCTTACACTTTCAGTCTTGCGGATCCTGGCTCGTAAGATACAAGACTCCCGCCTTAGCCGTCCAGTTTGTCAATGCTAAAATAATGTGGCCTTTCAATCAAATGAAACCAGTTTCGTCTCGGAATTAAACCAGTCCTCTGTGTCCCATTGCAGCAGGCATATATTTTTCATATTTAGTTCTTTAGCTCTTTAGCTTTTTCCTGCTAAAATCAAGGAAATTTGAGCAAACCCCCAATATGTAGTTAATAAAAGCATGAAAACATTTAGCTGTAGCTGCATCATCCTTATCAAGCAAGGGCACAAACAGTGACAGACAAATCAGTGTCTAAAAGATAAGCTGAAGAAGCTCTTGCTGAGTTCTGGTCTTAGTGATACCAGTAAAAAAAATGTAGCTACTCTCTTCAGCTTTCCCCGGGATGTGAATTTTATCCATCTGAGAGATGTGCTGGATTATGCATGTCCCGCAAATGAAGCACTAGCTATCTTATCTGCTAGTACAAGCTAAGGAAAATTGGATCAAGAAATAAAAAATATGCTACTGGGAAGTGACTGCATGCTTGCTGACGGGGGAGAAAAATTGCTCCTTTCCATTGCAGAGCTGTCTCAATTGTATGTCTGTCTTTGCCAAAAGGCTCTGCTACATCGCTAGGCCAGATTTGCAACGGAGAGCCAATGCCTAAAGCACGGGCCTTAAGGGACCAGCTTCAGATCCCACACCAGTTAAACGCTACAGATCTCTGCTCCCTTCAGTGGTGTTACACCCAGATCAATTAGGTGTGAGGTTAGAAACCCCTTCTGAAGTGAAGTCCCTGATTTTCTTGTGTAAAGACATTGGGATATTGCTCCATCATTAGGAGCACAGCCTGGGGGAAGACTGTTATTGAAGTTGTGGCATATACAGCAAGAGGTCAAGAATTTTTTTTTGTTTCAAGCTTTCATTAATCCATTTCTTGCTACTGACTGTACCTCCATTGTACTTCGGTTAAATAAACCAAAAGGCATGAGGATCACCAGGGGCGAAGGGCCGAGCAGAAGAGGTATCTTGCAGATGGTATAGATGTGGCTATGCAAGTAAAGCAGGTGGGTACTAGGGAGAGGATTTAGTGTCTGTTGGTGTTGTTGGAGCTTGCGTTCATAAGGCAAGGAGAACAGCCTGCCAAACTAAACCACAGGAATGCTCAAACAGGTGCGAGGGAGGATGTGGAGCAGCAATGGAGTTAACTGTTAAGGAACATGATACAGATTCAGGGGTACAACAAAAGGAGGCAGGAAAAAAAACAGGACTTCAACAGTTTAAAAGTGACTAAGGGGAAAAGGAATGGAAGACAATGGTCATACTCTGTTAATTATAATAAAAAAAATGCTTAACAGCAGTAAGAATTTTTATTTTGGCCTGGAAACTCTTAGGAAGGAGAAAAAGGCAATTGTAGCTTTATTTGTTACATCCTGAAACTAGTTTTTTCCAGGTTTTGGGAAAAGGAGGAGCTAGTTTCTCTTTAGCAGTCCACGCTCTGCTTCCCCAGAGTGAGCGTTCCCATGTCAGTGCCGAGTGACTAACAGTGCCAGAGCTGCCTGTTTTTCAGGATAGTGGTGAATCACCCCAGAGCCAGAGGAACCAACAACAGGGCTGGCACGACACGTAGCAGGGGACTGAAACTGTCATTAGCTTCATCTTGTGTTTCAGGCTCTTATTTGCTTCAAGAAGCTGAGGGCACACACTGGGTTTTACCAAAAGTTGTTCTGTTCAGAAAATACCGACTGGGGACAGGAGGATTGCCAGTTCATTTCCGTACTACCACATCTTCCTCCAACAGCTTGGCACTGCTTTCCTCTCTCTGTAGTGAGCAGCCAGGAGAATCTAAAAAATAAATCTGCCCCTTTTCCCTAAGGCTTCAGTAAAGATTGCAGCTACCGCAACTGGAGGTGAGGTTCCAACAAYGCCGCAGACATTTTAAAGCGATGTAAATCAGTACTACTCCCCTGAGATTCACGGTGCTGTATCCACGTGCATCACCAAGGGTCTTACTCACTTCTGTTTGTTGAATCCAATTCTTACGGCATTTACAAATCTCCTCCAGATGTGAACACTTACCATATAAATATGCAGTCATCCTTGTTTCAAACATGGAAATACAGAAGTGGCATTGTCAAAGCTTCCATATTAAAGCTTGGGGATCAGGAATGACGTATGGAACAGTAGGCAGGGGTGTATTTGGATTTGTTTGCTATATCCAAAGGGAATGCACTTTCATTGTTAAATGCTTTAACTCATGGGGTTAAATACAGTCCTGAGCAAAGRGAAGAAAAAATAGCAAAGGACATACCAATACTTTAAAGAGAACTACCCTAAACTCTATTGGATACAGTACTGTAAGGATACCAGACTGAAGAACAAAAGTCTGCGTATCTAGGACAACAAGGAAACTGTGCACACAAAGCACCATTCAGGTGGAAATCAAACAAGGCAGGGAAACCAGTCTCCACATTTAGGTGGACTGCATGTSAACGCTAATGATAGGATTAATAGTTTGGGGGATTCTTCTGCAGGACAGAACTTAAGCTGCTGCTGCTGCTGCCCCACTCCATGTTCAGCCTGTTCACCCCTATGGCTGCAACAGCTCTGACTGTTGTCAGCTGTGTCGGTGATTTTTTGCAGTGTGCCCAATTCATATCCCAAAGACTACTGAATGCCCACAGATTGGAATGACAAACTTGATTTGTATTTGAATTACTTGGGGGGGGGGATAATAATAATAATAAAATAATCCAATCCATAGATCCAAAGAGCATTTCAACATGCCATCAATCCCCAGTGGCTGGTAGCTGACTGAGAAGTCCTCTGAAGAAAACGCAGCACTATCGTTTTGGCTTTTGAGCCTTGTACACCAAAGCGATCTGCCGCACTATGCTTTTTGCCGACTTCCCCTCCCGTTCTCACTTCAAGCTGGTGGGCAGTTTTGACCCTGCTGGCAGGAGTTGGCCTCCGTTGCTCTGGTCACCCTGCCCCTCTGCCACATTCCATGTCGCTGACTGATACTGCGGTCCCCCCAGTAAAATAAAAAATTTCTCCATAAAGAATCAGAACTCCAATTTCAGACTGGATTTTATCTTGGTTAAAGGCAGACATAGTGAGCAGAGACTGAGGAGACAGTGTTGTAGCAGGAGCTTAGGGAATTTTGTCTTTTCTTCCTTTAGGGTAGGAAAGAAGCTCAAACACTTCCTACTAGCACAGCTTGAGGCGTGAGCGAATTGGATGCTGAATGTAAAAGCCGAGTAGAGACCTGCTGGAAACCCCTTTTGCTTGAGCCCATAGCATGCCCAGCCGAGGAGCTCATCCGASTGCCAGGCTGCGAGCCGTCAACTAGATTGGCTCATCCTTCGGTGCAGTGTAACTCCCTGCTCTTCGCTCCCCGTGGCCTTACTCTGCTGCCCAGACGCTAAGCTGACACCTAGAAGGGCATTTTGAGGAGTCATGTGGATGTCCACATTGGCAGCTTTGAGGTGAGACACAGTCGGAGGAGGCATGGGCTTACACGGCTTGGGCTGGGAACCTCAGCCTTGACTGTAAATGTCAGCACCTTATCTTTAGTGTTGTCATTTAGTTTCACTTCAGGAGGTGATTTAGTTTCACTTCCAGTAAAAGGGAAGAAAAATGAGTTTATAGCTAAAAACAAAGCGGATTTGAGAAAAACCTGAAGGAACAGGTTGATACAAGCAGGTAGACTGAAGAGTCCAAAGACAGGAATTTTAAGTGAAAGGTAGAAAGCAGTTTACAGTTTGCATCCTAAGCAGGGAAGGAAAAGTGTTTAGGGAAGTAACCAGCTGATTTCAAAAAGGGCTTAAGAAATAACAGGGAGCTCATACAGGATGGAAAAGGAATAATGCAACAGAGAAACCTCTGTTTTGCCACTTTGCTATGGAATGAAGCAAGAGCTGCAGAAGTTAGGGGTAATTTACACATTGCRAAGAGTTTAAAACTCAGTAAGAAGCTTTCTAGTCAAATAAAAAGAGGATCAAGAAAGAAGTGAGATAACAGGCAGYGATATGACTGTCAAGACTAAAGAGAGCTTAGATGCAAACCAATAAAAGACAGGATGGTGATTGTTGTGAGGCTTTCTAAAAAATTACCACATCTGAAGCAAAAGCACAGTTCTAAGAACTGCTGGTGCTTGTGTCAAGGGAGGTGAAAGAACAGACACAAACCAAGAGTTTATTAGCAAGGAATGTAAATATATCTAYGTGGGGCAGGTACCACATGACTGGAAAATAGCAAGCAGTGCCTGTATTTGAGACATGAAAAATAAAATGCAGTGTAGCAAACTGAAGACCTATTAGCCTGACCTCAATAACACACAAATCTTTCYATTATGTGCTTTGACAGAAAGAATAACTCAGGACGCAAATATAGTTGAAATACACAATGGGCTTAGCAAAACACTTCACTGCAGACTAACTTCACAGCTGTCTCCGATAATTGACTTTTGCAGAGAAGAGAATGTGCAGATGTAGTTTGTCTAGGCTTCAGCGAAGTATTTAATAGGGTAACGCAGGACAAGTTCTTAGGTGAGATGCAGACAGGAACTGTTAAAGGGAAGATAACCACACCGGATTAGCGAGGAAAACTGGGGGGCATTAACTGGGTGCTGTTACTCTGAGACACACCAGTGTGGTTTTGGGCTGCATGAGGGGAACACCTGCCAAATCAACAAGAGCTAATGCTGTTGCACAATAGCCTGCTGCAGCCGCAACTGAAAGACTGTTTACAGTTCAAAAGAAAGATGAAAGCACGGACAGAACAGGGAAGAGCTATTAGGCTGATGGAGGGGATGAAGAGCCTTTCCTCCCAGAGGATGCTGAACTTGCTTAGTCTGGCTATATGTAAACAGGGAAATAGGACTGGCTTACATCATGGGGTTTATCCTGGTGACTGGGGGAAAGAGGAGGAGAAAGGAGCTGTTATTCAGACTGAATTGGCACAAAAGCATAYGAGCATTAACTGGACATGAGTGGCGTAGCCTGGAAATTGAAAAGAATATCCTAACCTGCAGAGTAGCAAGTTTTTAAAATTGCACCCCCCATTCCTCCAGATGAAGAACCAATAACAGAAAAATAACTACTTTATGTAGATTTAATTGCAACAGAGATTATGTGATGTCATTATATCTATTACCTACGGTGCCTTTCCATGCAATGCTCTTTTTTGAAGAGCAGAAAGTTTCCATCTCAGGAGCATCACAGGAAATAGCCGGAGTGTAGCCTCAGTCAGTTGGAGCCAAGCTCCAGAATTTCCACAGATTTGTGGTGTTGGAAAGGCTTCATCAGTTTGCAATGATAAGGTTTTGTCCTGACTTGCTTGCAGCTGTTCTTGCCACATCGTTACAGCATCTTCATAACAAACATTGCTTCTCTGTGGCCTAGATGTTATGGATTCATTTTCTACTAAACCCAAGACACAGCTAGCTACAGGGTGACCACAAAGCCCCAAACAGGCACAAACTGAGAGTTTTGAAATATCTGACTGATGTACCACTGGCAAAGCAAGAACTGCAGAACAGATGCAAACTCTGAAGAACCATCTCATCCCCTGACTACTGAGAAACCCCATTACAGCATCATCTGGAATTTTGAAGGGTCGAAGGAGGTTGAAATTCATGTTCTACTTGTCAGCAGAGAAGTGAGCTACAAGGTCTGTCACCAAGCKTTAAGAAAGGACCAGAACTAGCCAGCACACTTTCTGAAGACAGAAGGCAGCAGGTTCCCAAGTGTATTAACGGCACAAGAGGTTTCTCCTTGGGAACAAAGCCCATAAACCACACAGCTAAAGAGRTGCAAGAAAGGCCTGTAGAGAGAGAATAAGGGTGAAGTCTGGAATGAGACTAAGTAGCACRAAGAGGAACCAAATCCTCCCTCTACCAGCCAGCAGGTAGAGCCCAGCATGCCCCACTGTAAGGAGAGCAGGCAGTCCCCCAGCAGCCCTGCCCCTCCCTGCTGCRGCCAGAGGGAAGGATTTACACCTGCAGCAGCCACTAACAGTCTTCATCTGAGAGAGAAAGGAAACCCACCTCCTACCCACTCATCCAAATCCTTATCAAGGCAAAAAGGAGGGTAGTAACAATGCTTCTGTTTAGACTCTTGATTGCTCCAGGACAGGAAGATGTATGTGTTGACCACCCAATCAAAGCAATAAGCCAACCACTCACCATGTGGGACTTACGGATCYGTGTGGCAAGAGACAGACAAGTAGCTGTCTTGATAAGAAGCTGCTCCTTCACTAGATCCTTTCTCCTTTACAGTTTCTAATGCGTAAGTATGCTTCGCTTACGTTGCATTTCACTCTTTTGAACATTTGAGTGTTGCTGTAAGCAACCGAGCTAGCTAATGTGATGCTTAATGCAGAGGAAGACAAAATGTTTTATGCTGTTGTATCAGCAAATGAGATTTGCTTATTTCTAGAATTACTAGAAGTCTGGTTGCTGTGACAAAAAACACTAAATGGTCCTGAAGTTGTGGCTTATACCAAGCAGATTATTGTTAGTGACAAATACTGAAAGGCTTTGCTTTAAACATGGCCACACTAGGCAGAATTTTGTGTTCTGATGTTAAGACTATGTCTCTGTCTCAAGGGTATTTGCAGTCCTGGGGAGAATTCCTATGATAAACAGCTGAAAATATTTGTCTTTGTATTTTAGTACTTCTGGCACCTATATTGAGAAATGTTTGAGGTTTGAAAAATAGCTGTAGATGTGTTGTATGTGAGCTAATGTGTTTGGTTTTGTGGTATTAATAGTACAGATTCTGGCTCAACAGTAACTCCACTTCTTTTGTGATTTCCTAAATCATGTCCACTTGGGTTTTGGGCCCTTAGTTCTCAGCTGTCTTTCTTCTCCCTTTAATTTGGTAACCTAGGTCTGCAGCTTCCCTTGCTGAATCTTTTYGTGATTAGCCCAGCAGATCTGAAGATGTGTCCTTACTAATTACAGGTGCTCTTCCCAAAGACGAAGAGCAGAACGTGCCAATGATCACCACCTTCCTTAAAGCACAATGCTATTTATTTGGAACAAAATGTTATGGAAAAAAACACTTAATWAGCCAAGAAATGACTCGCACACCTGCTAAGCATTGCCTATCTTCCTTGTGGTGCCCTGGCAAATATGATAAGCAAGTTCTGCCAGCTCTTTAATTCAGAGAGAGCATCTGTGTGTCAGATCAGGCTGTCTCTCTGCCCCAGAAGACAAAGCTGAGTGCCAGGATAACAGGCACGGAGGACTTGYGTGAATACGCGCAGGTTCCACAGAAACACTCCCGTTCAGCCTGGAGCACAAATGCGTAAGTAACACGTGCTGCCCAGCAGTCTGTCCAGAYCATCCTTTCCATGCTGGGGGCCAGCGGTCAGTTCCTGAGCATCTCTCCAAAGTTGGATATACTCCTGCCTGTAGTCTGGGAGCCAGTCATGCTGCTCTGTGAGGTCAAGGGCCTGCCACCTTCTTGCATGTGGGGACAGCAAACTTGCATGGCTGGACAGCTGAGAGTACTCTGAAGTAATCAGTAGCTGTTGGACTTTCTGTATGGCCAGTAATGGGCATTGTCCTCCTACGCTCAACCACGTGCAAGGTCAAAACAGGAGAAGCATCTGCCTGGACAGAGCTGTTGTGCGTGTTGGCTGTGACCGTCCTGGTGCATTCCACACTTCATAACCTTTGTGGCAGTTCACTGTAGCAGCATTTGAAAGCTCAGTGTTATCACTTCCATCATGGGGTTATCATGACTCTCAAATACTTAAAAGCTATCAAAGATGATGAAGATAATATGATTTCAACATTAAACCTCTTTCAGTTCAGTTTAGGAGATACAATGGTTTCAAGCCCTCTGGAATGAGAGGTCAGAAAGTGCAGCTGTAGCCCATGTGGGAACAGAATTTTTCTAGTGAAATAAAATGGATTTTCTTTTCAAGAGAAGGCATGATTTTTGTAGTCTGTTACCAGACTGGCAATAGCTCTGGTCGCAGTCTCTTTGAAGTCTGGGTTTGGCTTTAAAAGAAAACCAGCCTCACGTGTGTCTTACTGTGCTCTTTTTGGGGAGGGAAAGTTTCCTTTCTGCCCCATATGAAAAACCTGTGCCATGTGGCAGTATGCTTGTGCTGTCCTGCGGTAAGATGGAACCAGAAGGCTCGTGAGGGCATATTGCATCAAGTCACGGGCTGTGGTGGTAACAGAAGGCAGGTAGGAGGAACACCAGTGGCCAGGCTTCAGGCACTTGACTGCCCGGCCAAGACTGCTGTTGTAGTGACTGCAAAGAGAGAGGCTGATCAACAGGGTGAGTCAGAGCATTAGCATAAATTGGGGTGAATTCCCTGTGGCTGCACGGTGTAAGGGGGTGTGTTTTGGGGAAGCTGACTCCAGGCACGTACGAAGACCAGGAGCTGCTGGGCTGCTCCACCTCTACTGCTCGTGACTCACGGCACTGTCAGTGCAAAGAGCCTTGGACTGTGTGGCTGTACCAGCTGGGCTTACTGTGATCGCTGGTGTTTCTGCCCTAGCTTTGTGTCATCTGGACGTTTCTGTACCTGGAGGCACTGACTTAACCTTCCTTCTCCAGGCAGAAACAAGAAGTCACCACCCAGAGGCGGTGTCCTTTGCTTTTGTTCCCTGGGYGTAATAAGGCACGGGTGCGTTTTGCCTGAAATGTGTTGCCATGCTGTGTCTGAATGCCCAAGCAAGCAGGGCTCCCGCAGCCCTGAACAGCCAGTCCGTTAACCAGTTACAGCTTCCCTGCTCCCAGTGCAAAGGTGAGGAGGCCACTGCMAGCCTTTTTGTCGAATGCACGGTAAGGAAGGGGAACTCAACAGCTTTTCTAGGTGCAGGGAAGATGTTCCTGCTGCACCTCCTCGCCATGTAAGCCGTGTGTGGGAAGCGTTGACAGTGCAGTTCTGTGGTCCGTGCTCCTAATTGGGAGGCAACAGGAAAGTGACTCATGTGCCATTGCATCCCCTTCTGCGCAGGGAACATGGTGACTCGAGGGACAGGCGCTGGGCCACACAGTAGCTGTGAGATTGACAGCAAAATGATATATAGGCTGGCAGTGACCAAACTCTTGGCTGGTTAAGATCACTAGTGAAGGCATTTGAGCTCCAYTTAGGAGTTCCTCAGCTATCAGTGACCTGTGGGCACCCACAAATAGACTTCTGCTCCATCACGAGCTGTCATACTTTGCCAGTGTTTTAATTCCTGTGGCCRAAAACAGCATCCAGTGTTGACAGAAGAGAGTGTTTACTGTTCTCATGTCTGCTTGGGTAGGTCCTCCGTGCATGTAGCTGCAGTGGCATAGTCTGAACTTTTTCCTGCACTCACTGACCATGTATGTCCTGATGTTGTTCTTCTCTGGGCTGACTCTGACCTACCAATATTCCCTATGAGATTGTTTTTCTCCATCTGCTCTGGTTCTGCTATTGATCCTGACCTGGCCCTARCCTTTTGCAGCTCTGCCATGACATCTCTTCATTGCAGATTTTAATTCTTCTYATGTTCCTAACCTTGTCCTATCTCAGGCCCTGCTACATGCTGAGCTTTTTAGAACTGRCCTAAGAGCAGAAGCTAAACTTAGCTGAATTCAGTAGCTTCATCTATTTATAACAAGGCCAGAGTTTTCTTTGTCGCTCTTCCCCCTCTAATGTCTTCCCCCTCTAATGTCTCAGCAGCTCTTTGGTAGTTTGAGGTGCTGTGGTATCTTCCCAGTGCCAAATACCCTGCCTAGTTATGTCTGTCTGTGCATGGTG
Source organism: Oceanodroma leucorhoa (assembly GCA_030449065.1). Lineage (NCBI taxonomy): Eukaryota > Metazoa > Chordata > Aves > Procellariiformes > Oceanodroma > Oceanodroma leucorhoa. The sequence continues at coordinate 2,113,467 of JASVER010000065.1, forward strand.
ACAGTGACAATGTCACCAGATCAGAATGTAGTGTGGTTTATCTGCTTTGGCTGGAGTAAAGGGTAGTGTGGGTGTAAGGATACAGCCGTCTGGGCCTACTGGGCTCTTGAAAAACAATGGGACTTTTTTRAGGGGAGGTGGAGAAGAGGGAGAAGTGAGGTTGATGTGCCTTACGTGCTTTTTTCCAAGTAATCTACTTAAATTAATCCAATCTGAATTCCACCTGCATCTGTGTGCCTCATCTGTAGCACTCATCCCCCAGAGCCACCTAACGAGTCATAACAGCACAGGGTGAAGCGCAATGTCGTTTGGATGAATCTGGATCCAGATTTTACCAGGGCACCCTCCCTGTTTAATGGCCAGCGTGAGATCTGCCAGTGAGCTGTGCAGTGCTGACTATGGGGAATCTTCTCCAGAGGCAGACTAAAGCTGCGGGCACTCTGGTCGCAGGGACGCTGGAGGCTGATGACTCGTTTCTCAGTGGAATATCAAAGTCATAACCTGAGTGATTGGTAGGTGATGTAATGGTTGGACTGGAATGCTGTACACAAGCAGGGGCATCGTCACCGCCTGTTTACTAACTCTGGTGTTACACATAGCCTGAGGTTACTTCAGGCTAAGGAGAGCACAGCCAGATTTTTGTGAGTGGGAACACTAGACTGGTGCCAGGACAACAGCTGACAATGTCAGCTTTTTTTGATAGGTGTTTTCCTCCTCTTGTTTCAAGGAAAAGCCTTGAAATGTTCCCTTGATGGTATCCTTSGTATAACATTTCACAACTCTCAGCTAACGTGTATTTCAAACCCTCAAAGATGTGTGAACCCCACCTTGGTACAGATTGCACTGTTGACGAAAGATTCTCTGTCCTGTTACCTGTGTGTATGGGATAGAAACCAGTTCCTTGAGTCCATCTTTCCTGCAAGAAAACAAATAAACTCTTACCCCAGAGCCCCCAGACAATTGTAACAAGGTGGTTGTACAGCTGCTTGCGTTCCAGCTTCTGATGAATGTGAAATTGCTCTCGGCAGTGGTGGGACATGCACAGCCCATTCTTAATTTTGTGGGGTTCACATACGTGTCATGTTGCAGTACAGTGCGGGCTTTCCAATATATTTTAGTCTTCTCTAGTAGAAGTCTCATTTTAGGAAATCTGTGCCGGCTAAGATAGGAAGGCTGTTGCTTAATAGCCCTTTAAGAGACTAATGATTCTTTAGGATAATCGTTTTCTCTTTTTTTTTAAATCACCCTCTGATCTCACAGCCTCCAACCCCACAGCACTTGGCTACAACCTGCCGAGACCCCAGCCTCTAGCAGCAGGTAGCCCGCCACGTCAGCTGGAGCCTGGGCACTGCCTGGGGGAGAGAGGCTTAACGCGGAGGTGGGTGCAGGGTGAGAGGACAATAGTGTTCTGCCCTCTAGGATCTTGGTTGGCGGAGGTTTATTCCTAAAGTCCGTCACTGCAGGCTAATGCCAAAATATTTAGCTTTATTCCATGTTCCACTGCTTCAAAAAGGAATGGGCAGTCATAGTGCTGCCCACTCACGGACTGACCATCTGCGTGTATGAAGTTATGATCAGACCCCGTTATGTTTTAAAGCTTACAGAAGAAAATATGGATCTCACCAAAGCACAACTCAATCAAAATTGTCAGAAGTTCCTGGGTGAAGACTGTTAAGAATGTGTTTAAATCACTTGATGCTGAGCTTAATCACGTGCTTAAGATTAAGCAGTTAGTGATTCCTTTAATTTGAGTCTGAGTCTATGCACAACAGATGCCTTCGGAGTCAGAGGTATGAAGAATCCCTCCAGATCTGCCAGTGCCTTTTCTCCCCAATCCTGGAGATGGCTGAGGTGATCAAACTGTTGTCCAGGGACCGTTCAATGCTGCATCTCTAGTTGAATCACTTATTACTCTCCTGTCCCCAACTTTGTTACCTTCTGTGCTGAAATGGGAGCCTATAATATGAAATCTCCTTGAACGAAAGCTGTGGATGGCTGTTCTCGTCTAGACCCAGCTGATGGGAAAGTTCACCACACTCGGTCTGTCCCAGCTTCTTCTCACTGCCCCTCCAGACCAGCTGGCAAGGTTGTGTGTATACATTTTAGCCTAAATGAGCAGGAAAGGCAAACTGTTACTCAACAAGTTGAGCTAACATCTGATGGCACAGCAGTTTAGAGTGCACATCCACCTCCAAGCATTCTTCTTTCCCTTTAGCTGCCTCATTTAACTGGCTTTCCAAGTTTGCACTGCCAGGTAGTGCAAAGCAGCTCAGTAGAGCCCTGGGATTTTTCAGCCCTTGGATTTCCATGGGTGAGAAGACGGAGGGTCGGGGAGCAGACAGCTGTTGCATGTCAAGGAGCTTGGCTATGAATGAGTAATTGTGGATGGATACATGGGTAGGCAGGTTAAGTGCAACAGCAGCAAGGATTTAGATTTTGCTGCAAGGTGATGGAGTGGCCCAAAGTGGTGATGGATGTAGCCGAAGAGGGCTCCATTCATCTGATGCAAAGCCTACATACTGCACTTCTTGCAATCAAGCAGTACAAATACGAGAGGGCAAACATAAGCCGATAACTGGGTCTCTTCTCTTCCTCCCTTCAAGCCAGGGTGACTTGGTGTATGTTGAATATAAATATAGTTCTGCCATGCTTTTTCTTTCAAACGTCAGCAGGTGTGAGGTCTTCTCGTTCTGTCGCGATAATGAGAAGAGTTAAAACCAGACTCAATAGCATCCTCTGTGAAACCTTCATCCTGAGAAGTAACCCCTCTGTCAAACTTCAGCCGTAACAGAACTTGCCTATTTCCTTTGAACTATTTTTGGCTGTTCTTTAGATATATATGTGGTAGAGGAAGATTATGAGAGCAATTGCAAAAGGAATTGCAAGACGCTGTGCTGGAGGTAATGGAAACAAGGTGTCATGGTATGGTTGTGCAATAGCTTCGTGTTTTCCATATTGCTCATGCTTGAACGCACCGTGAAGCAAGAGGACTCAGTACCTGAGTGGGAATGGTCATTGTGGCGTGTTAGCGTTGGTGATATATGGAGCAAAGGTTGCATCAGATGGCTGAGCATTAGCAGTAGAAAACATCTAAAGAGCCCTAAAGTGGAAGAAATCCATGTGGGAAGGGCAACTGGTGGCTACGGGTGCCTTTCCCCAGAAGACATCAGATCAAAATGGTTACAAGCTGAATCCCCCAGTTTTTCTGTGCTGTTTGCTGAGAACCTAGTGCACTGGATTTGAAAACAAATAATTTCATACCCTGTGACCAGGCTAGTCAAACAGCAGCTATAAATGGGAAACTGAGAAACAATGGCAGAGCAGAAAACAGCGCTGAGGTCTCAACATGACCCTTTAAATTGAAAAAGCTAAAAAAGACTGGCATAGATTTCATAAACAAGGGAGTTGGGGAACAAAACAGTTTGAAAGCATCATTGGTTTTTGTCAATTTTTTTATTGACAAATCTTTTTCCTGGTATGTTGCCTCTGTATGAGAGAAATTAAAGCAACTGCTTAGATACTGTTATTTGTCAAATGTTGTACCTATGGATCCTCTAAAAAAACTGAGCAGGCAAATTGCTCCTCATCCCATGCAGGCTTCTCACTTATCAGGTCTTTTTTTTCCTCTGCTGATCTGTCATTCTCCTCATTCATTTCCGAGAGCCTTAAGCAGAACGATTCACCTCTCAGCAAGCTCTACTCTGTGTATGGAGAGATGATGTGAAAGAAAGATGCTGATAACCATGACACCTGAAATGATTTTATACCTTCAGTAGACCACAAGTACCATGGAACAATAGCGTTGACCTTGCTGTATTCATTGCCTCTAGCCTGAGCATATTTCTTGCCTGAGCAGGCTCAGGCATTGCATCAGTGTCCTCCAGTAATGCGCAGAACTCTTCTTACACTAGCTAATTAAGTCTAACTATCCCTCTCGGAGGCAGATGAGTAAGTATTAGCCCCACTTGACACCTAGGAAGAGCGGGAGGGGAAAGTGGCTTGCCCAAGTTTAAGTGGCAACCGGTGTGAGCGATGTCGGGGTACCCTGTTTGCCTGAGCCCTGTGCATGCAGAAACTGTAAAGTTCCTTATGGAACACGGGAGATAAGCGTTGGGCTATCCATTCTGTGTTAGATATTACATTGCTTGCTGGGTGCTAGGTAATGTATTGAGAAAGGCACGAGGGGAGCAGGCTCAGAGGCACAAGTTGCACTGCCAAGCAGAGTAACGGTACTAGTGACATGGGGCAACAGGCTTGTGCTGGCCTGCTGAGCGCTGGCAGGAGGACAGCCTGGGTAGTCCCATGGCAAAAGGGATGCTGGCCTCACTTCAGCTGCTCAGTCTGGCTGCATCAGTACCCGGGTTGGTATTATCTTACTCCTTCTCTAGAGAAAAGACAAGATAATTTGAAGCACAAAGCCAAGACTTTGCCCTCTGGAGGGATTCCAGGGTTGCAGATGGACTGGGCTCTTCGCAGTGCTGCTGGRAAGCAATTACGTTTGCAGTTCAGGGGAAGGGAAGAGGAGGAGGGAGAGTCACTGAACTGACAGCAGGGATAAGAAGGTAGCTCATTAGCACATCATCTTTTCTGCACCCTTCTGTGTGGGAGCAGATCTCCATATGATGACATTCAGAGTCTGGCAGGAATGTCATCCTGAGCTAGTAGGAATTTCTCGGCAAGAAAGTATGAGTGGGTAGGTTTAAAGAGATCAAAAGTGAGCTCCTCTGTGGTCCGAAAAGCATAAAGGTTCAAACTTCACCATCAGCTGCTGACCTGGAATATTAAGAGGAAGCATGGAAGTAATGAGGTATTCATTAAAAAACAAAACAAAAACAAAACAAAAAAMCCCAAGAAAACAAAAACAAACAAACAAACAAAAAACACACAAAAAAACCCTTCTGCTGCACATGTCATCCACTTTTCTTGCACCAGCCTTGAGTCCACTCCAAGAAGTACCTATTTATTGCACTGCGTCTGTAGTAAATCATAGCTGGGAAAGATGGTGTSTCCCTTTAGTCTGTGAACATCCTCTATGGCAGATCAATTTTTAAGTGAACATTAGAAGTAGAGAGCCGATTATGTACTGAGCAGTGACTTGTGCTTGGAGAATTCCAGTAGGAGCYGTGCAGGAGACCTTGCTGTCTCTGTATGGCATTCATAACGATTTGGAGAGTGTGAGTCCTGYGGCAGTGACAATGGCCTGTTGGAAACACTACGGTACACTGGTAATAAAGATATAATAYACTTAATTATGAGCTGAAGGGTGAATTCCTTACAGGCTCCTTCAAAAGACTCATGTGATTGTTTAACRGCACTAAAGTGTACGTTCTCTCATCCCCTGAGCAGTCCCCACAGCCCCAGAGGAAAATGTCAGCATAGCTTAACCGTTCCCTAAAGGAAGTAGTCGTGAATGGGGAATGTGTGTGTCTCTCACCTGCCAGGCAAGCATAAATGGCTATGCACCGAAACAGTCCTCCATGGCACAGCTTGTGCTTCTGTTTTGTGAAGAGGTCTGTGTTACATGTGAAAATACCTGTGTGAGGATCTTGAGTTCTTTTGCTGAGATGAGGGGATGAAGGGGCAAAAAATGAACCCACGCTGAAACCTTTTGAACCCAGTGGAGCACCAGGTAAAGACCAACCCTTCTTATTTTCTCTTAATTCTTCCATTTCCTCAGTATAAATGTTTCTCAGCTCAGAGTGGGGGAACTGGAGTGCCCACAGGACCTACAGCGCCATGGTGGGGTTACACCTCTTTTTGGACAAGCAGTCACCTCTGGCAGCCTGGTTTTGCAGCCAAAAGGGGCTCTTCGGTATTGCCTTCAGCTTGTGTCAGTATAGGAACTGTGCCATTCACTTGGGCRCAGCCTGCAAGGTGACAGTGACAGCAAGGTGGGGGGCAGAACTGGAGACAGGTGTTTGTCTTTAGTGGTAACGCAGCCTCCGCCAACAGAGGATCTCAAAGCGCTGTACAAACACCTGCTGTAACCTGCAGTGGGTAATAATACCTGATGGAGAATGTGAGGGACAGAAAGAGAGAAAGAAGGTGAATTCTGCAGAGGGCAGCTGCAAAGCCTGAACAGTGGGAGCTGGGAGAGGAGTGAGGGAATAGATACCTCACCCTGAATTCCTGTGATCCCGATTTACACCCATGTAATTCCACTGGAGTCTAGTAGGAAAGCTAGCTGAGAAATAAAAAAACTGCTCCATGTCTCTTCACCAGTTGTTCTTTGTACTATTAGCACAAGCTTTCTTCACGCTCCAGGACATGCTCCATCTGGGTTATAGGAAATTGCATGCTGCAACTTTTCAGCAATGCTTTTTATATATTAAAAAAAGCAGAGGACAAGAGGAGAACACAAGATGTGTGCATCAAAAACTGCAGAGGTTAATGCAAAGGCATTTTGGACCTAATCATCCAGCCCTAGAAAATTCCAGCCAGGGCTATTCAGGACCCTCAAGGCAGCTGCGTGCTTGCATGAAGAAGCGTTCCCCTTCATTTAGCAACTGCAACCCTGTGGTGTTCACTCCCACAGGACACAGTGGGGTGGCTGGACTAAGAGCATTAAAATGAAGGAGGTGTTTATGGAAGTGAACAATTATGTTAGAAAGATATGAAGGATGGCATCCACCCTTCTTCTGGGCTGATMTCTGCAGGTCTGGGGTGGGGTCTTCTCCTGTGTGGGTTGCACAGCGGTGCCTTGAATGCCTCTGCCTCTCTGGAAAATGACTCGGCAAGGTTGGAGAGCTGCAGTTAGTTCTTCTCAGGAAGGAGGTGGCAGGGCCTGGAGAAATGAAACAGGAGCTGGAGCGAAAGAAAAGCAGAGGTGGACAGTGAGGAATCCTTTTCAAAGTAAGTGTGGACAGTGCAGCTGCTTGCCATGACATGCTGATGCTTTTTGCTGTAGGCTTACAAATACCTCTTAAACTACTCTAACTRCCCCTTCGCTAGTATAATTTCTAGCATGTGTGTGAGCCTGAGCAAAAGAAATCAAAAGCCAACCAGCCATACCCCAAAACATCAACGCTGCAGAAGTGACTAACTGTGCCGGTCCCTGAGGGGACATGGTGACATCTTTAACCAAACCTGGAGAAGCACATGGCCTGCTCTCCCCACCTCCCTCCAGGCTGCCTTGGGAGTCAGTCCCGCTGACACGTGCGCTGCCTCCCCTGCAAACCTTGGAAAGCCCTGYGCTCCCCGGCCCCTCTTCTTTTGTGCCTTAGTGGCAGTGATTAAAGATTGATATGTTAACGAGCCTCTGACAAGAAACGCAATGCTGCACGGGGCAGGCTGCCTTTTGGGGGGCTGGAGCTGGTTCCGGGCTCCCTGAGGGCTCCCGGCAGTACCAGGGTCCCCACTGCTGCTGCTGAGCCAGGTGTACAGGTGTCCCCTAAAGCAAAGGGACAACTGAGAAAACCAGAAAGCTTTCTGCCCCKTCAAGGCGCAGAGCGGAGGGTGGCTGCTCCGCAGCCTTCTAGTTCAGCTATTTTCAGTCAGTTTTGTGGTAACAGGCTGGGGASAGATGCAACTTGCTGTCTTCCACAAAAACCTCTTTCTCTGTTTGTTAGCTTGTCTGTTGTCACTGAAGAACTCCTCCTGGTGCTACAGCTGCAGCCCAGGGATCCTGCTCGTGGCCAGGGGAGCACACCAGAGGAGGGTCCTGCGGTGGGAACCTGATAGTGAGGGGAAACGATGCTGTTTGCTTTCTCCCTGCGCCTGCTGCTCGGCAGTAACGCTCCCTGTGTGGAGCTGCAGGCTGAAGCTGAAACATGAGCAGTGACTGTCGGAGAGATGCCCTTCCCGGCCCCGCGCGCCGGCACTGAATTAATGTGCGTTACCTGGTGTGCTGCATCATGTGCCACGCGGCAATAAGTCACTGAAGGCCAGGGTATAAGTTCCCCAGTCCCTGTGGGTTTCTCAAAGAGTAGAGTTTGTTTCGTCTCTTACAGCTTTGGGAGAGGGCGTTAGCTTTCAGTCTTATTGAAAATGCCAGAGTTGCCTCCCCTCGGCTGCAGGGCCCCGTTCTGATACCTTGTCTGTACTGTAACGTGGGTTTTGGTGCCGCATGCCCTCCTCCCATGACTCCAACCTGGCAACTGTCTTTGCAGACAGCATTTTGCAACGCCTCAGTGCACTTCCCATGGTGATACAGACTTCTTATTTACAGGGTCACTTGTGACCTTGCCTTGCAGTCCCAGAGCTGTGCAAAACCTCCGAACTCTGTTAAAAAAGCACACTGGCCAGGCGTCTTCAATCTGTGGCTGTGCAATGATGCACCTGTACTCCCGATATTAGTAAGCTATCCCTGCAGCCACAAAGCTTGCTCACAGCATCAGCACGTGCCTGTGGCTGTGCAGCACAGGGCATTTTACTCTCTGTTAGCCTCACTACTCTATTCCCCATTAACCAGAGTGGACAGTGACGGAGCACTACTGCGTCTTCAGTTACCCGAGACCCTACAGCTCTGCTCTTGTGACAGGCAGACATAGTCTGCCACCTACCCGGAGCCTTCGCAGCCTCAGAGCTGCAGTCTCAGGCTGCGACTACTCTACAGACCTCTACTGGCTAAACAGTGCTGGTCAGGGATGCTGTGTTTCTGGCTCCTGAGGGACTGCGAGGCTGCCTGTGCACATGCGTGTGTGAAGCTTTTTGGAACTGGTGCAAATACTTACTCCCTTTTCCGGCTGCTCTCCCTGCCCTCCGGCACAGATGAACGTACTTGGCTTTCCAAAGACAGAATGTGAGTGCAATAGCTGGTACATGGTGAAGAGCTCCTTCAACACCAGAGCTCTCACCACTCCCACGTGCTGCCAGTTTGGATGCGCGTGGTATGATCTGTTCCTCTCCAGCCTGTTCCCAGCAGCRTGCCCCACAGTTACTCACGGTGGGACAGTCTGTAATGAAGTTTATGTACAGAAAATGCCATGCTACCATTTCCTGCTCAGATTTCTGACAACAGCACTCAAATGGAATAGCCATAAATCTCTGTACTGCAATCGGACCACTAATAGTGATACAGTCTTTTTTCCATGTGTTTTAGTAAGAAATCAGCTAGTTCAAAGCATGCATATGTCATGTTCKTTTAGGGTCAGGTAGGGAAATCAGCCTTCATTTCTTTTGTTGTAGATCAGTTATTGCCACTTTGATGTCTTCATTCTGCAGTTCAGGATGTCCAGGGTCTTTCCTGTGCTGCGTCTCAGAAGCACCTGAATATTATGAAAGCTGCAGCAAAGGACAGTTCCTTCCTCAAATAGTTTACAGGTTAAATAGACAGGGCAGGCAAAAGGTGAAGGAACAGGGGTGCTTTTTTTTTTTTCCTACTGTAGATGAGACGTGAGGAAATAAAGTGCCAGCTCGCGGTTTTACTGGCATTCTGCTCAGCTTAAATGGCCACGTGCCTCTGGTGTATGTCTGCAAAGGCTATTTATTTTTCTTCATATTTGAAAGGTGGTGACCCAACACAGTAACTGGTAATATGTATTAGCTGTGTTGSGCCCTGAACTGGGTACTGGACGCTAAAGAGAATTTGCATAATCTAGCTGTGACAGGTCATTGCTGCTGTGACTGCAGGAGAGCAGGTAAAGGCACAGACCAGAACTATGTAACGGCTCCTAGGAGGCTCCTCTGTGCTTTCACGTGACCTGGCATTAAATGCAGGTTGTTCTCCCATGTGTCCCTGCCCCCCAGCCCCTTAAAAATCAGAACTGCAGGGTGTTTGCTTTCTGCCAGCCTGTCGGCTGCTCCCTGAGACATCTCCAGGATCCTKTTAGGACTTTGGATACACCATCAGGCGATTGGCGAGCAAACAGCAGTCCTCCAGGCGTTTGGGAAAGGGACCCTTTCTGGGGTCCATGTGGACCCTGGGTGCTTGAACAAGGGTGTAGAGAGTAGTAGGAGGAAGGTGTTCTTCCCACCTGAGCYGGGGATTCCACCTCAGCGTTACAGACTCTGACATTGAGGGAGAGACTGAAAGGGCTCAGCTGCCTCAGGTACCGAAACAGGATTGGGGACATGATTACAGATACAGAGAGAAAATACCACACGCTAAAATGCCCTAAATAGGGTGAAGAAAGACATAACCAGAAGTGTCTGGACGCTGAAAGCAAATTCAGTTATGAAAGTGGAAGCGTTTTTACCATGGGGRTGATGAGCCACTGAGACTAGCTACTGGGGACCACATTAATCCCCTGTACTTTGACGCCTTAATGTGCTTTCCTGCAGCATTTGCTTTATCCAGCTCAGTGCCACGTTGCTGAGTAAACGGAAAGCCCTGTGACATACAGGGTGCCCGAAGAGACRAGCCCCGTGAGTCCCTCAGATCACCACCTTCTGTGTCCAGCTCACTCAGATGCCTTGCGGGCACCTTGCTGCCTTGCGCTTGCTCRCAATCAAACCCTGGGAGTTACCAGCACCTCATTTCTTTCTCTCCCACTTTATGGAATGTGTGAGACTCGCTTCTTTAGCCTGGGACTGGGCGCCCAAGCGGGCAGGGAGAGGGAAGGTGCCGGTGGGGGGCGAGGGCTGTGCTTCACGCGGCAGCCAGCAGCACCCCCCGACACCAGGCCGGCGTCGATGGTGGTATTTTAGCGTGAGCCGAAAAGGTGGGTGCTGGGAAGCCTGGGTTCAGGCTTGGGAAAAACAGTTGGCACGGTCGTAATCGGGCAGGAAACAGGAAACGGTGTCGTGAGGTAACAAACAGGAAGCGATGATGGCAGCACAACGCGGCCGGTTTGGGCTCAAACTCAAGGAAAGGGCTCCTCCGCCGCGAGGGGAGGCGGCGGGAGCGGCGTCTGCCTCCGCGCGCCCGCGTACCGCTGCTTGGTCTGCCCAGATGCTGTTTACACTGAGCGGCTATTTAAACAATAAGACGAGACCGGTAAAGGCTTATTTGCACTTCCGCAGCCGCGAGGAGTCTGGAGGATATGAATGAGTCCTCACAACATCCTTCTGAGTCATGTTAGTGTTAACAACTCCATCTCGCATGGCWGGAGAGGGGAATGGGCAGCCGTCGAAAGGGAGGCTTTCTCAAGGACATGTAGGGGTTAAGTGTCCGCATGCCGCTCCCTTCAGAGAAGAATTGCCTGCTCCTCAAATTCACGCCTAAGGATACCTCTTGCACAGCCCGAACCTTCTTAAAGATAGTCTTCAGGTTTCAGTTAATGGCGTTGACCCTTCCAAGAGTCACCCTTCACTCCCAGTTATTTCAGATGTCTCTCCAGGGAAAAACGCTGGAAGGGTCTACCTTTCTCTGTGAACCCTAGATAAGCCGCATGGTTGGCTTAAACTAGACGCTTCACGCTTGGATGGCTGCGGTGAGGTGAGATGAACCTCTGTCTGCTGAAGATGACTGAGCAGACTGTGGAGCACCTGCCAGAATGGCAAGGAAATTCTTCCTCCCCACATATGAAAAATGTGTATCTGATGTCAGGGCTTCTTAACCATGCCGTCTCCATGAAARAGGAGCTTTTTGTAATTACAAGCACGTGGGCATTTCTACCTGTTCCTCAGATGTAAGTGATCTCTGTCTCCAGAAACCTGGCCATGCGTTGTGAATTGTATCTAGAGTTTTGGAGAACTTCAAAAACCTCCTCCTAAGCAACTTATGACAAACATAAATACCATTAATAGATTGAAAATCAGTGTAATCTTCATGAAGGGAGGGGGTCTGGAGGAAGAAAAGAGCCTCTGTGCTGTAAGGAGATGTGAGAGGAGGAGAAGCTATTGATGAAGAAGCTAACACCAGGACCTGGTGGGCTGAATTGAAAGCAGGGATTAGAGCAGGGCCATTTCTTTTGTAATTATCACACTTCTATCCTGTGTGGGTTTTTTCCCCCCCMAAAAAATTTTGTTCAGAYTGTCTTGTGTTTCTTTGTTGACAATCTTCCAGAGAACAAATGAGTTTATGGGCAGGAACAAAAATGCTTTGGCAACGCTTTGGCATTTTCTGCCAAAGCAGAAAATGTAAGGCAAATATTAAGCAGTGTTAATAGAAAAGGAATTTCAAATGCACAGTGATTCATGTTTGCACCAGGAATTTTGACCCTGCTCACAAACCGTCGTGGGAGCTGTGTGCCCAAGTACCAGGATTGTCAGAGCTCTTGCATGGTGCCAGGAATGGTCGAATCCTGTTCTGGCCGGTGATGGCCTCTCCAGCTATGAACCTAGCTCTCAGCAGATCTGTTTSGATGTTAAATACGAGTTGGTTTAATTTAATTTATAAAAACAAACATGGTGCCTCTGTGACCTTCTAGGCAGTTAGTTAAAAACGTAATCAACAAAACCACCGTGAAGCCAGCAACACCTCAACAAATAAGTCATAAAGTACAGGTAAAAGATGTCATCATCAAACAGCCTCTCCTCAAACTGCATGTTTTCCTCATTTATCTGTGTATTTACAAAACATGCCTATGAACAAGGTGCTATTTTGCACCTTGGGACTCTTCCTGGGAATGACCTGGTCTTCATGCAGAGCAGCCTGCAGGGTGGGTTGGCTGCAGGGATAGATGGAGTCTGAGCACTGTCTCCATCTCGGTTGACAGGAGGAAAGCCACAATGCTCACAGAGGAAATGAAGAAGGATTAAGCCCTTCTATGGTAGTTACGTACTACACTGCTACCTATGTGAGAGGCTAGTCCATCACTATTCTACAGTATATGGAAGAGATGAAGTAATTGTGGGATCATCTGTGTTATGCAGGTCACGTAACATCCAGGGTTATGCTATCTCCAGATGCGGACCACTCTATTTGCCTTAGCTGTTAGGTCTCCCCTCTCCCATGACACGTCAGWCAAAAGCCCTGAGTGACCCGGTCAGAGGGGGAGGACAACAAGGTGGAGACTTGGGGAGCAGGAGTTATTTTCCAGTCCACTCCATGCCTTGCACTTTTAAACTTTACCTGCTCTTCTTCCTGCCTAGGGGTGCACTCCTGCAGCGTGGAGAGCTSCACAGGGCCTGTCACCACTGAGTCCCTCGGGGATGTGTGATGAGGGTTGCTGGAAGGCAGTGAAGACCTCTGGRTGGCAGTGATTGCTGGGTGAGCCTTGCAAGCAGATCAACGTTGCGTCTCTTCCCCCTTGCATCTCCCAAGGGCTGAACAGCTCATTGGAGAGGGCGGCTGATCTATCTGCGGAGAAGRGAGCACCTCTGGGAAGGTGATGGTCTGCCATCAAGATTTAAAAGGGAAGGGACAAAGGTACGTGCTGGTCCCCAGAATCAAATGCTGTGCATGGAACAGTTGCTCTAGCACCTGAAATTATTGCTCTGTACACAGTCATTTACCTGGTGAATCAGAGTGTTCCATCCCAACCCTGCAGCATGATAGACCACTGTGCTGCAGAAATATGCCCCAAAGCTGCACGGGGGAAAGGAGCAAGGACAGCGGCGGTAGTAAGACCAGCAGAGGGAGGAGAAAGGGTGGTTTTATGGTGCTGAGTCACGGTGTTGCCCAGACGAGGTCTGAGAGCAGAGTAGGCAGGGTTAGAGCAGGCGCAAGAGTGATGAAGGAGAAATCTCATTGCTTTGGGCGTCACCGGCCAGCAGGGTCACTACCTGCAAGGTATGGGAGCTGAGGTGGCAAAACTTAAACAGAGRGAGGGTGGAGGGGGGGAAATCTTGATGTTGACTCTCCAGAGAGGACGTAAAATTGGAGTTACGGAAATAGTTGAAGCGTGGCAGAGGGCCACTGAGTTATGTCAATTCTCCACGACTGGAGTTTGGATTGCGAGCAAAATGTGCTGGGAGTGTCGTTATCTACTGTGTAAAATCAATATGTATTTATGGATCGGGTATGTGAGATAAGGGAATGACAGGCAAACATAGATACATAGCTGTCGCTTAAGCTACTAYAGTACAGGTTTGTTAGTGACCTGCTGGGCCTTTCTCGTTTTAGCAGGAACTAATGAAAAAAGACTGAGGAGCAATGAAAATACTTGAAATGCGTTTTTACAGAGATGCTTTCATCTGTTGGACTAGATGGTTGCAATTGCACAATAACTAATTTAGGCTTTCTCAGCAGCTCTTTCAAGGCTGAGAGCTGTTGCTGGACAAGTATTGTGCATAATAAAATGCATTCTGCATTTTATCCCATTCTAGGCACATCCCGTAYCAAGCCTAATTTCTACCAGCATCCCTCATCTGCACTAACCTAACTGAACTCCGTGCCCTGTGCTGTGTTTGCATCAGCACAGTCCTGCTGCATGTTGTCTCAGCACCAGTGGGTGCTATAGTTACGGGTATGTCCCGGCATCTGTTTCCCCTCATCAGCGGGCTGTTTAAAGAGGTAAATGATGAAGGGCTGGAGCCGAACGTGGAACAACTCAGGCGAAGCGCTGCACGGAGCAGCACCTTTCTTACTCAATCCTAGTCTGAAATTGTTTAGACTGAAAGGCTCTTGCGTGGCTGTGAAATAGTTTCTATCAGGTGCTAATACAAGGAAACACCAAGGTTTCTCAGAGTCAGGAGTCCATTCTTAAAATTGTTGKTTTGTCACATTGCTTTTAAGTGAGTTTGTGCAGTCCTTTAAAACTGAAAGCCAAGTTTAGGTGCAGTCCTTGAGCCAAATCCGTAATCTTGCCATAGATGGTGCCAATTAWGCTGAGAGAAGTTAATCATACAGTTGGGTCTGAGAACTCTGTAAGCTTGTGAAGAGAAAAAGCATTATTTGTCAGTACATTTAYGGTCCTGGCATCATCTGTGGTCCTCGGGAGGAATCTTTGAAATTCAGGTTGAGTCTTTACGGCCCAGAAGGATGTCAGAGCTCCTCCTAGTGAGTTCATACACTGTGGCTCTCACTTGGCGGGGCAGGCTGGTGAGCGGTCAGTGCACAGCAGCCCTCGGTAAGGAAATTTTTGGCCAAAGATGTGGGTTAAATCCAGGTCTTATTATGTGTTCAGCTAATTTGCTTGTAGTTTCTTTGGCAAGGACTTGGGGATGTGCACACGTGCATAGATTCACATATGCTTTCCATCTCCTCCTGTGTGGAAGCAGGCACCGCTCCTGTTTTTCCTGTGTAGGATCTGTGATCTATTCCGGTAGCTGCATAGTGCAGTACTGCCTCCAGTAAATATTCACAGATTTCCTTGTAAGCTGATGCTTTTTTTTCTTTCCTCTCTCCTGTGTGGATACACAAAGGCATGTGTTGTACCTGCTTTACCCTGTGGGATCTACATAATCAGGTCCACAGGTTTTAATGGATTTCAACTCCCTTCTGTCTACGGATACGGTTTCCTGTTCTCGTTTTGAGCAGGAAGAGCCGAGTCTTTTTTGGTCTTAGCATTCCTGCTTGCCTAGGCTTTGGGAAGAGTTCTCTGGCTATTTTCCTGTTTGATTTTTGTGTGTGTTTTGTTTTAAGCAGGACAGAGTGCATGTGTGTATGTAATCCATGTGCTCAATTAAGAGAGGCATCTGTTGGGTTTATTTCACATTGCCGAGGAAGGACTGCAAGCAGGGAGCATCTGCTCGGCTTTTTGTCAATGGCTTGTTTTTCATAATTTGCTCTACAGGGTGAATGTTTGGGGAGGGGGAGGTGGCTTTTTATTTCTGAGTTTCATCTTAAATTTATTTTTATGGTAGCCAGGGAAATTGGCTGGGATTTGAAAGTTAATTTCGCTAAGAAAAGAACTGAAGAGGGAGAAACAAAACCATCCAAAGTAAATAGTGTTTGCGTAACCTTAATAATACACTCAGAAGGACCCTTATAAACCATTATTTGCAGTATTTTAATGACAAAGTAAAAATAATTTGTTATGGTGCTTTTTTAACACCGGTGGGGTGTTYTTTTGTTTTATATTTTTTAAAAAACTAGCAATTTTTGGTTAAATTTTGTTTTGGGGAAAGGTAGGAAAGGCATCCAACACTAAGATGCTTTTYTGGCATTTTGTCAGCAACAACAACAACAAAAAAGTCTGGCTTTAAAATAGAGTAGCAGTGGTTTCCTGTTCTTACAGTTTTTGCTTTTGTGCATTCAGATGTTGGCTGTATTGCACCTAGCTGATCTAGTGAGAGATTTAGTTGTCTGTAAATGTATGTGCTTCAAAGGCTACTGAACCTGCTGGGAGTGTTTTATACAAGTGTGCTTTTTACACTTTTTTTGTGGACATGTTCTCCACAAGGGCTGTGGAGGATAATGACTTTGTGACGCCCTGGGAGGACACGGCTGCTGGTGTAGCGTAGGGAACTCGGGAGGAGAAAGCCTGAAACCCCCCCTAATCCCACAAGTGAAAGACAAACCTTACCCATCGCAATCAAACGAGGATAGAGTCTTGCAGGTGTAGATGCTGTGCAAGAGTAACCTGAGTACGGCAAGATTTGGGTCTTACTGAAAGTATTTAAAGAAATGGGATTGAAAAAAAGAGTAATCATATCTTGTTCTGTAAGTGAACCCCAAGCCAGCACATTTACTAAGCCACAAGCCACTCTGAAATGGTATTAAATCTGTATCTTCCATCCCACAAGTTGTCATGCAAGAGGAAGAGTGAAGCATTAATAAAAATAACTTTCCTGACAGTTCAGTCCCACTCCATAGCAAGAGAAAAAATAAATATGTAAATATAAAATTTAAATATTATGTAATATATCACAATATAAATATGTGTAACTTCTCTGTCACATGAATGCCACTCAGCTGAATAACTTTGTTGACATCAGTTAATGGTTATAAAAGCAGCCGACAGCAGTTGGTGTGCAAAATGTAAATGTAGGGCTGACTGCAGGGAGCAGGCAGACAAGCTTACTTCTGGGGCTTCAAGTAACTTTGGCTGTCACAGAATCATGGAACCTGAAGTGTAAAAGGACAAACCACAGTAAACTTCGTAAGTAGCAGGAAAGTATTTTCATTGCTTGAAAAAAAAAATAAAATTCAAACTTTGTCATCACATTAAAAACATTACATGAGAAGTAATAAACATATTTACACTTCTGTTTTGATTATAAATATACATTATATACAAAATAATGTTATAAAACGTAGAAAGTTCAGTGCTTCTGATTTTTTTTAAATTACTGAAATACTAGTCTTCAAAATAAACTACAAACAGACAAACTAAAACCCATATTATTGATTTCTGAAGGTCATCTTCAAAATGGTCCTACGTGGTCAGAGCAGAAGGTCAGTAGTGGACATTATGAAGGGGTTTTGTCTGCACAGCTCAAGGCAGTAGATGGGCTAGTCCAACAACAGGATTTACAAGGGCAGGAATATCGCTGTCCGAGAGAGAGCACGGTCCAGGTTTCTTCGAAGAGATCTTGTTTCCTCCCTCCTCATTCTGCCCCACCCCACGGTCTCAGCTCATCAGTGTCACAGCAGTTTCCACTGGGGCGTCCAGTCTCATTGCTGTAAATATGTATTTAAGAAAAGAGCTTCTGCATGCCCCTGGTTTCCAGGGGCAGGCTTCCCCTTTTCCCTGTAGCAGTGGGTGAGTGTCAAAGAAACAGGACAAGCCTAGAACCTTCTAACTCTAATCTCCACCTGTCTTGGCAGAGGGTGTCTCAGTGGGTGCTTCGCTATTGGGCATTTGGAACCGGGATGAAGGACGGGAGTTGGAGTTTTGCAACCAGATGGAGAAATGGGGCGGGGGGGTCACACTGCTGCTTCTCCTTCAGAAAGTAACAGCTGCAATTTTGAGACTATTTGCAGTAGAAGGTGGCACCTAATTCAGAAACACGACATAAACCCCCAAATTTGTGTCAAAATAAGGCAGGGGGGGAGAGAATGAGGAAGGAGAAGAAAAAAGTATTGTCTATTCACAATCACTGGTAGTGCAAAGGGCATGAAAATAGCCGAGACAGCTCAGCACATAAAGGTTCTAGGAGCTGATTGACTTTAAACGCATTTGTAAGGCTTTAAATAGAACTGGGATCACGCCTCCTCCTTATCAATGGGGAAGAGGCAGTACACATTCCTTATCACAACTTTTCCTTCTCAAATGTTTAAATCCACAAAAATCCTGTCCCATATTGTGGCTTGGGTCAATCAGTTCTCCAAAGCATCACCAAATGAGATGACATGTAAATTCGGTATTCCTCTTTCCTTCCTCCTCTCGCCCCTTACAGAGTCTCCAGTACATGCAGCAGGAGAGAGGAGACGCAAATAGGTGTGTAGCAGGAAGTATCAACCACCCCTGCCCAATACTGTTCAGGTAACTGCAAAAAGAGCAGTCAAGTCTCTGCTTGGGCTTGTTAGATTCTCTTGACACATTTTAGGCACTTTTAAACACAGGAAAAAATGGAGACCTCGTTTATACTGTATCCATTATCTGCATAGCAATGTGTCTTTCTTCTCACCTTCCATGGCAACATCTGCGGTAGTTAAGTGCCTCCTCATCTGCCGGCACCTCCCATAACCAGAGTTCTGGAAAGCCAGGGGTCTGTCCATGAGGAACTGGCCTCAGTATCTTTTAAAAACAAATTAAAATGACAACATTTTTAACTCCTCTCTCTTCCCTCTGCCTCCCCTCTTCTATAGCCAATGAGATTTCTGGTATCAAGCGTCAAACAAGGGCAGTAAGAACAAAAAGGTGTATTGCATCTTTCAGTAAATTCACAGTCTGTCCAGTTCACCCAGTTCCATCCTCCGCCTGAGAGCAGCAAGTTGCATGTAATTAAAAACAGTCCAATCCAGTTCTGAATTGTAAACAATGCAGCAGGAACGTCCATCTACTGGCATTACCAAATCTGAGGTGCAAATGGGCTGATCTTCAGTCTTATACCTGTCAGGATATAAAATAATACCAGGAATGAGAAGGAAGCACAGCATACAGAGTACTGCAGAACTAACAAACCGTAATTCAAGTATGTCAAACCAAAGCAATTTAAACCAGACATTACCGCAAGATGATTGGCTTTGGCCATCCGTAAAAATTCTCAAGGTTTCAGTAACAATGGCAATCGTTCCACTTGAGCTATGACTCAGATAAGGGTATCAGGGGATGACGAATTATCCCCGCTCTCATCTCCCACCTGGCCCAGGCAGCAGGAGTTCCTGGTACGGTCAGTACGTTCTTCAGCCTCAGCTAGGCAAGAGTTCCTGATATGGTCAACGGACGCTTCACCGCCTGACTCATTACACCAAGGCCAAGGTTTAACGGGAGTTTCTGAGATCGTGGTGCGGCCCAGGAGAGGGCAGGGGGGGAACGCACCACCACAATGACTATCAGCGTTCAATGTTTTTGGCTGGGTCCAGAGAMACAGAATCACCAGCAAAAAAAGTCATCTGTATGATGAGTAGCCTCTCTACCTGGGCCGAGGGGAAGAATGCTTACAAATCTGGGTGCTTAACATTAGGTCTCTGTAAAAAGCATATGGTATAGTTAAATAGCTTGTGTTCAGAAGCGTTAAGCCTGAATGATGTGGAGAGAGGTTTCAGGGGCTGTCATTCTGAAAATAAAAACGCTTCTGGAGAAGCCTGATGTAAACCTGGGAATCTAGCTTTGGTCAGCAAGATCTTCAAAGGAAGATATGGTATTTAGGTCAGTTAATGGGAATGAAGCGTCTAGCTGTCATTTGTATCTTTGAAAATACTTTCACTTAGTCTTAAACTTTTAATATTGTTGGTTGACTTGTGTTCCAGCTTGCCTTCAAGAGGAAATCTGATATCCACCCTGGCAAGGGAGACAGAATCCTGCAGATCTAACTTCACAGATCAGTGCTATATGGCACAGCTAGCTTCTCTTTCCTGGAGTYCGAAACTAGTCCTAAAGATGGCTACACTGAAGAAGGCAGGTATTGGTTAATGTCAAATTGCCTTTAACTTCCATTGAGCCTTTTTCCAAAGGGTCAGTAATTCTTCRGGAACTGGTTGGTTCCTCAATTGCTGCTTTTTAAAGTCTTTCAAGTTCAATGCTAGGCCCCTCCTTTTTCGTGTATCTGTCCTCTGTCTTTTCAATATAACATCAAAATCTAGATGTGTTTATCAATAACGGTGTTAACTTCTGCTAGAGAATATATAGCTGGAGCTTAAACGCCAAGAGGTTGGAACTACCTTATTACAGACTTCCTAAATGGCTGTTGTGCCTATCCACTAACACATTCAGCTACCTTCCATCTTCTGCTGGAAATCTATAGCTTTGCCTGTTTCCACAGAGCATAGATTATCCATTGTAGTCATGGGAAAAAACGTGGCTTTACATCAATGGGCCTATGAAAGATGATTATTTCCATTTTTGCTGACTACCTATTTAAGAGGAAATAATCCTACAATGTGCTGAATTTTTATGAGCTGATGCTCTTGGCTTTCATCTCCCACTGACTTATCTAAGCTCAAAGTCTTTGGTTTAATAAAATCGGAGCTGCTAATTTCTTTATTTTCCCCACTGTATGTTCTGCGTGGGCCACAGAAGAGGAGAGGTGAATGCTGGGAAGCATCAGGATCCCTGGAAATAGAGTAACCTTCTCAGATGCAATTCTAAAGGATAATTTACCCCTTTATTTTGTGAATTTATGCCTGTCCACCTGTGTACGTACTTACCTCTGTGGCTATGATGCACTCATTCCTTTCTTCTGTTATCACAAAGACAGACTGGTACATTGAATCCCTCGGAGAGCATATCGCTGATATCCTACATTCTGGCTTTTCACTAAGGCAGGGCAGAGAGAAAAGAACATTAGTTGACTACTAACAAGCCTGACTCTCAAAATGAATATGGAGGGGTAGAGTGAGCTARCCGTGAAGGTGTGGGAGGGAAGTGCAGAGGATGAAGTTTCACATGTTCTATATGATGGCAGGACATTATACTAGAAAAGTGGAAGTAAGGAATAGCTACTGTCTTCCTATGCTTCTGCCATGTCCAACCTAACAGCGTGCTCCTCAGATCCCTCAGTGTAACAGCCACAAGCAGATCCCAGACAAGACTTTCAGTACRTGTATCAGAAGACTGATGAGCCAGCGAATACCTGCCCTTTTCTTTTTTTGAAAAAGAGCAGTTATTTTTACCCTACCGTTCTTCTCAGTAAGCAGATCATTTTGCCTTCTTAATAAGCGAAATACGTATTTTTAATCACTATATGCCCTAACCGTTGTTCCTCCAAGATCTACTGAGGAAGGAAAGACACTTCTTACTTTCACCACTGACCTAGCCACTCCTGTTCCCCTTCGCAGTACCCATGCCAGCAGCACCCTGCACAACACCCAATTTAATTGACTTAGCTAAGGATACCACTTGACCGTGACACACACATTCCAGTATGAAGACTTCTGGCTTTGCTCTGGTTTGCTTTGTATATTATCTGCTCGAGGTTTCTTTTTTCCCCATATTTTCTCATCTGCTTCTAGACCGGTATGAAGATAAGGGGCCTTAAGAAAGACTAGAAGGAAGACTGCATTCTCACCTATGTAGTCGGAGAGGAGACTTTTCTCCTAAACACTTTTCACTTTTGTAATATTTATCTTCCTGTGTCCCTCTACTTGTCAGGTCTTTTACCAGATTGTAGTCCAGTTTATGATTCTTGGGTTTGTAGTTTGATTTCTCCAGCCCACAGTCCACTTCAAGGTCTTTATTTTTATTGGTGTTTTTGAGCTGGGAAGCTGGAATGAGATTGTCCTTCTGGAAGTCAGACAGGTTGTTCATTGTCTCCAAGTCCTGCTCTGGGTGCATCCTCATCTGCCTGATGACCATYGCTATCATGCAGAACAGTATGAGCAAAGCCACCAGCCCCACCCCCATGGATATAGCAATCCAGGGGACTGGTTTAGGAGGAAGTGTAACGGGCACTGAATAAACTGGCAATTCGCAACGGTTGCCCATGAAGCCAGAAGGACAGTAGCAGACAAAGTTGGCGCTATAAAGTCCGCTGTAGCATGTGCCTCCATTCTCACATGGCCCAGAGGCACATTCATCTCTGGTTTTGATGTCACAGTTCCTGCCACTGTAGCCTGGCAAGCACGTGCAGGTGTAATCGTTGATYAGGTCATGACAAGTCCCCCCATTGGAACATGGGTTTCTGGCGCAATCGTTGATGTTTATCTCACATTTCTGACCAGAGAAGCCAGCCCGACAACGACACACACGAATCTGACCAAGGTAAAAGCAATTGCCATCTGAGGAAAAAAAAAGTAAAATAAAAAAAATTAGTCTGCAATGCACGTCACTCGGAAACCTAAAGCTCTCCCCAGTTAGCTTTTTATACGATCTGAAGAAGAGGGAGGTTATTTCACAAAACAACCGCACATCTGAAAGTTCCTTGTATCACCACGCCTTAAAAATATGCCCCTTCTAAATATGTAATGAAGTTAATTCAATTTACTTAATTCTGCCATCTTCCCCATCACATGATAAGCCTTGTGCGTTGYTTTGTTGCATAGAAGATGCCAGTGAAACACACCACACCCACACCCCCCCCAGCAAGAGACTAAAATTAGGGTAGATGTGGAATACAGTGGGGGGAGCAGGACTAATGTATTAGAGGAAGAGTAGAGGTCAGATTGGATTTCTATCACTTCTGCACTGAAAAGCACAAACGAGTCAGASACACGAGATTTTTTGAGAGAAAGACTCACCATTTGCACATGGGTTGCTTGTGCACCTGTCTACTTTTTTTTCACAGTTTGACCCTGTGAAGCCGAAAGGGCAAACGCAAGTGTAGCTGGCCCCTTGTTCTTTTTCCAGGCACGTGCCACCGTTAAAGCACGGAGAATCTATACACGTCAAAGCGCTGTGCTCACAGTGAGTGCCGTAGTAGCCAGGGGGGCACAGGCAGTGGTAACTGTTCTCCATATCCTGCAAAACACAACATTAGGCCACTGTTATTTGATGGCACCAAATGATAGCTGCTTGCACGCTTATTTTTGGTCGGCAGCGAGCGCTGTTCAGTCCCTTCTCATCCACGCTCTGATGTGGCAAAAGCGACATTTGGAGAGTAAATAACTGCAGGCTGGACTGCGAGGGATAGAGCTGTGAATCGGCCGTACTCGGCGTGTAGGAGTAACCATGCAGCTACACAAGCAGAGCAGATGCAGTTGTAGGCAGCCTACAGGCAGCTAGACAAAAACATTACTAACACCACTACTGTCTAATGGGATCCCCGAGGTCCTCCCAGAGCAGAATGGCATGTGTCGACCTACACAGCTGTGATCAGGCCATTTATCCTTGGCATGAGAGCCCTTTTTTTCTTACAAGGGCTTACGTTGCTTTGCCATGGATAAGTCCCACCACATAGATCACAACAAAACTGTTTCTTCTTTCCAAGTGCTGTACGTCCAAGGCCTTGGGAGAAGGGAGCTAAGGTCTTGTGCCATTAGCTTTAATCTAAACATGCATCGGATTACATTTGATATCCATAATCGATCAGTCTTTATCAACAGGTAGAATCAATCGTTGACTGGGTCCGAAAACACACTGAAACACTAGCCTGCGGGAAACTAAAAATGCAGAACCCTGTTTCACAGAAAGTGTTTCAGCTGATTGCTCTCATTTTGTCTGGCACTATACTCCCACAGCAGAAAGCAGAAGTTTTCTTTTATTTGCTATTAAAATACAGACTTAGCGCATTTCTGTATGAACCTTGGTTTGAGCAGCTTATTTTTTACAGATCTGCTCCCTCACCAACCTTGGATCTTGCCAAGCTCTCATAATGGCTGCCACAGAAACCTAAGGATCAGTTGACTAGTTCTAATCTAGATGATACATCTCCTCCTGTAACAGACTTCCTCCCCTGACACCTCTCGGGAAGGGTTCAGTATGACAGTTGTGAGCGTCAGTAATGAACCAGTGTACTATCGAATTCCCATTATGTTGTTACAGAACCTTTTCTGAAAAGGTATCCTGGGGCTTGCTGCACACAAAGGCTTTACATTTAAAATGCCCTTACCGTGCAACTACCGCCATTCCTACAGGGATTGCTGTCACACTCGCTGATCTCATGTTCACAGTCAATACCAGTAAAGCCAGGTTTGCAGGAACACGTATAGCTGCCCTGGCCAGTGTTCATGCAAGTTGCTCCGTTTTTGCATGGTCTGTGGTGAGTGCAGTAGTTCAGATCTGCAAAGATACCAGGAGTTAGAGAAAACGTCTCTGACAGCTGGGAAAAGACATTCACACAAAAACACTTTAGTCAACAAAAAAGGCAGAACTTTCAATGAAGTATTTCATTTTCATTTCATTCCTATCAACAGGAATACTGGAAATGATTATCCAGGTTATTATCAGTAATAATCAGATGTTGCAGTTTATCATCGATTTTAGATATTTCTCTACGTCCATCACTGTAATACGTGAGCTCTGAATTTTGAGAGACCTGGCAAAAATTTAACTTTCTTAGTGCTTTGGTACACTCTCCCTTTTTTGTGTGCATAAACCCGTTAGCTGCAATGGGATTTAGATGCCAAGTTGGAAAACGTACTTCGTAAGCGTGTGTTCTGCGAAAGACACGCCACGGCACTACAGACACTTTGTGTACRACATGTCGCATACTAAAACAGAGAACCCCATCTTTAAAAGGTGTGCTCTGAGGCACATTCTGGGGAGGCAGGGAGGAAATAAAGATGTTTTGGCTTGGAGATTTAAACAAACACTAGAACTCTTTTATTGTTTATTTACCATACTCTCTTGTTATGAATGTTAGTAGTTTAAACTGTCTAAATGCTCTGCCAAGCTTGACGGTCCTTTTTTGTTTTTCCTTTAAATTTGAGACAGAGGTTAAGCACACAGGTTCATAGGATATAGGTAGAAAATCTTTATTATCTCTATAAATACCATAGGGTAATTGGAATACAACTGGTTAATAGATAACTACAAGCAGAAAAAAAATCTGCAACTTTACTTTTCCTGCTTAATTCAGACTTTGCCATCTTAATCCTATAACTGTCTTGAAAGCACTTAGCTTGCTTTGAGCACTTAATGATCTCAGTGCCAGCAGTGCATATATGGCCTTGAGGACATGACTGCTCAGCTGGCTACGGTTCAGTGATTCAATGGGTTGAATAGGTGGAAGTGGTCTGGTGTACCTTAAAATGGAACCTGTACTTTTCATTCTTGCTTACATGATTTTTCTCTCATGCTCCAGACTTATCACATGAGTTAACTTCCTTGTATGCAAAATAAGGAAGGCCCAAATGATGGTGTTTACTGCTGCTGGAAACTGTTTAGTAAATTGTTATAGTTGTACAGGGAATAAGTTACACTTAGCTTGAGCAGGCAGAAAACTTGCCTGTTCACCATTTATCCAGGTGGTTGGGTTTTTTTTTTTCCAAGAGAAAAACCTTTTTTGCAAGAGAAAAACTGCAGCTACCAAAAAGGTTTGCTTGTTTTCAAACAAAATTACTACAAATACAAGAATTGGTATCTAAGACAGCCTATGATGCCTACGAACATTTCCTTGCAGAAATTTAATTCTAGATCCAGTGGGTCAGATTCCTTAGTTCGGTACTTAGGAGTACCCAATCTAGAGCCATAAGCACAACCGTCAGAACTAACCTTGATCACAGAAGAGACCACCCCATCCTTCATCACATATGCACTGCCACTGTGTTTTACAAGTCCCGTGGCGGCAGCCTATATGGGGAATGCATTCATCGCAGTAGCGGCCTTGCCAACCGGGACGACAGCTAAAAGTCAAATTAAAACATTAATGGCATGGAAAAGAGTTTAAGTTTCTATTACAAGGTGACATTTTAACTGAAGTTCAGATTGCARCTGCCATCTACTCACATGCACTCTCCAGGCTTGTTGCAATATCCATTTTGTTCAGTACATCCAGACAGACAGATGGCTGTAAAGAGAACATGAAAAAGCAGAAATGCTTACATTTCTGTAATAAATACATAAAAATAAATACATAAAAAAATACACATGGCACTACAGAATACACTTTTTAAAGGGGAAATGCCAGCTTTAAAAAAACAACCACTTTGAAAACCAGTTTTGCACTTTCAAAGCTTTGTTTTAAAAATTCTCGGTATGGGGAGTTCTGGAGCAGGAAGAAGTGAACAAGGAGAGCCAACATTTGACAAGTTGTCCTTTAGTTTTTCTGTTTATACAACAAACATGAACTCTTGCAACTCTTGCTAGAAAAGGAGCAAGAGGCAGCGGCTTTGGCTTGTGCTAACAGAAGACTGAAAAAACCCAACGGGACCCCAAGCSCACAGTAAAGATTCCCACTACTACACCTGTCTCATCTCCTCTGGCAGGTGGAAGCATTTGTGTGGGCAAGCTGCTAGAATTGTAACTTGGAATAGATATCGCCGATTCAGGGCTATCAGCCAAGATCCTTTCTCTGCTAGCCCTTTCTTTGCTGCTAACGCTCGCAGAGGTGAAGCACAGCAGTGGTAGTTGGGGCCAAAGGGGCCAAAGTCCTCAGCGTGGAGCATTCTCTCTCCAGGCAGGGAGTGGAAAGGTCAGCATGAAAACACGGCCCCAAGTGCCGACCGGGTAACCGTGCACAATGCTTACAGTGTTCTCGCAGCCACCCTATTTTAAGGACTGACCGCAAAGACAGCTACAACCAGGGTCAGGCCAGCTGGCGGAACTGGACAAGGGGATGCGCTTTTGGGWTCTGAATTCTCGAAGGCCTCTTGAGCGTCATCCCTCTCCCACGCCAGGGCCCCATTAGCGCAGACGAGGGCCTAGGGAAGCCAAAGTGGGCGACACTTACGCTCGGTGCAGTACTCGCCGGTCCAGCCGGGCAGGCAGGCCAGGCTGCCGTCCGCCTCGCAGACGTAGTGTCCGAAGCGGTCGTCGCGGCGCTTGCAGAGGCGGGAGCAGCTCTCGCCGTAGTAATTCTCGCTGCAGACCACCCGGTAGGAGTAACGCAGCTGGGTCAGCGGGCTGCTCTGCACGTCCTGCGACCAGTCCTCGCCCACCGACAGCGACCGCTGGATCGACATCTGGCTGATGAGCCAGTCCTCCGAGGGCAGCCGGGAGCCTGCGGGAGAGCGGCCGCTGACGGACACCGCCCGCAACGTCCCCCCGCCACCGAAGCCACCCGCCCCGAGCGGCGAGGCACCCCCTGCCCCGTCAGAGAGGGTCCCCCCGTTCGCGTATACGTACACATACGTGTGTGTGTATATATATATATATATATGTATGTAAGGGCATGCCCCGCGTACAGAGGCGCAGGGCGGGAGYGCTAAGCCCGGCCGAGGGGGGCTGAGCGGAGGGGCCTTTGAAAGCGAGGGCTGCCGTGAAATATCCTTTTCCTCTCCTCTCAGAAAAACATCCCCCAAGCCATTATTCCTTTCCAAAGGGCGGAATTCGAGCAAGGTGTAAAATACAGGAAAAGGCGGCCGGGGCTCGTTGGCAGCCTCCCGGCTTTCTCACCGCAGCCCGCCTCGCTTTCCCACGCCAAAAATAAACCGGAGGAAACGCAATTGTGTTGGAGATTAGGCCGGGGCAGAATCAAAGCGGCCCCTGATGGATATCGTGGGGGACCGGCTCCCGACGGTGGGATAAAGCCGGCCCTGAAGTTATCGTATAAACAGCCGAGCCGGGGGCGGCCGTTAACC